>JAQZBX010003675.1:0-30744 GCA_029593785.1 Cabassous unicinctus
GGTACCTCCTTAAAAAAAAAAAAAAATACACAGGAATCACATAACAGCAGATTTGAGGAGGCAGAAGAAAAGATTTGTAAGCTTGAAGAAATGACCTCTGAAAGTGAACATACAAAAGAACAGATAAAGAAAAGAATAGGAAAAATTAAACAAGGTCTCAGGGAACTAAATGACAGCAAGAGACATGCAAACATACATATCATGAGTGTCCCAGAAGGAGAAGAGAAGGGAAAAGTGGCCAAAGGAGTATTTGAAGTATTAATGGTAGAAAATTTCCCAACCCTATTGAAGGACATAGATATCCATGTGCAAGAAGCACAATGTACTCCCATCCGAATAAATCCAAATAGACCAATTCCAAGATAAATACTAATCAGAATGTCAAAGACAAAAAGAGAATTCTGAGAGCAGCAAGAGAAAAGCAATTCATAACATATAAGGGATACCCAATAAAATTAAGTGCCTATTTCTCACCAGAAACCATGGAGGCAAGAAGACAATGGAATGATATATTTAAGATACTGCAAGAGATAAACTTTCAGCAAGAATCTTATGTCCAGCAAGATTGTCTATCAAAATGGGAGTGAGTTTAGAATATTCACAGATAAACAGAAACTGAGAGAGTTTGTAACCAAGAGACTAGCTTTGCAGGAAATACTAAAGGGTGTGCCACAGCCTGAAAAGAAAAGACAGGAGAGAGAGGCCTGGAAGAGAGTCTAGAAATGAAGATTATATCAATAAAAGTAACTAAAATTGTCAAAAGAGTGGTGAAAATAAAATATGACAGATAAAACTCAAATATTCAGGAATAAATTTAACCAATGATGTAAAACACTTGTGTTCAGAAAACTACAACTCATTGTTAAAAGAAATAAAGAAAAGACCTAAATAATTGGAAGAACATTCCATTTCCATGGATTGGAAGACTAAATATCATTAAGATGTCAATTCTACTCAGATTGATATATAGAATCAATGCAATCCCAATAAAAATTCTACCAGTATTTTTTAAATAAATGGGAAACATGATTATCAAATTTATTTGGAAAGGAAAGGAGTCTTAAATAGCCAGAAACATCTTAAAAAGGAAAAGCGAAGTTGGAGGACTCTCATTCCTGGACTTTAAATTGTGTCACCTAGCTACAGTGGTAAAAACAGCATGGTACTGGCATAAAGACAGACACATAGACCAATGGAACCAAATTGATGGTTCAGAAACTGACTCTCACATCTATTGTCAAGTGATTTTTGACAAGCCTGTCAAACCCACCCACCTCAGGCAGAACATTTCATTCAACAAATGGTGCTGAGAGAACTGGATATCCACAGCCAAAAGAAGGAAAGAGGACACATCTCATACCTTATACAAAAATTAACTCAAAATGGATCAAAACTCTAAATATAAAAGCAAGAACCATAAAGCTTCTAGAAGAAAATGTAGGAAAATATCTTCAAGACCTGGTGGTAGGTGGTAGATTCTTAAAGGAGATAAGAGGAGGACTGAGATGGACTACTGATGTTTAATGTATGTAGAAGTTTTAATGAGCTTTACTGTAAAAGTGTGGAAATGTACAGAGTTGATTTTAACACATTATAGTGAGTAACAGCTGGTTTATAAATGGGAATGTGGCTGAAAATGGTAGTCTAGGGATGTAAATGCCAATTGACAGAAAGCTTGAGAATAATCTAGGGACTGAATAGCATAGTAAACCCAGAGGCGGATGCGAATTTTGGTTGATAGTATAGATGCAAGAGTGTCCTTTGTGAGCTATAGCAGATGTACATCACTATTGCACGGTGGTGGGAATGTGGAGAAGCATGGGAAAAATACAACTGGAGGGACCAATGGACTGTGTTTAACAGTAGTAATGTAATATTCATGCATCTATGCCAAAGATGTACTGTGTGATAACGTGGGAGTATGGGAAAAGAGTGCAAATGTATGCTATGGACCTGATAATAATTGGATGATATTATCTCATAATCTGTAACAAATGTTCCACCATGGTGTGATGTGTTGAAGAGTGGCATTGTTTGGGAATTCTGCACATATACATGATTGTTTTGGAAGTTTACTACTTCTTTCATAAAAATATATTTAAAAAATAATAATAGGGTGGGTTGGCGAAAAAATATACCAAATAAGGACTATAGTTAGTAGTAAGATTTTGACAATATTCTTTCATAATTTGTAACAAATGCCTCACAACAGTGCAACATATTGGTGGAGGGTTGATGTATGGGACCCCTGTATGATGCTATGCATGTTTGCTTTGTAAGTTCACAACTTTTACTATACACTTATTGTTTATGCATGTTAATGTATAAATGATATAAAAATAATAATAATAGATGGGTTGAGGGAAAATACTTTGGTTAGTAGTAATATTTTGAGGATGCTCTTTAATCATTAGATAAAAATATTTCACAACAATGCAAGGTATTGGTATTAGGGTGAGGTATGAGAGCCCTGTATGATGTTATATATATTTGTTTTGTATGTTCACAACTATTACTATACACTTACTGTTTATATATGTTTATGTATGAGTGATATATTTCAATAATTTTTTAAAAAATGAAGTGAATGAAACTGATGTTTGTAATTCCATTTTTAACTTTGGTAATTAAAGAAAGAAGTAAGAAATATTTATTAAAACCTAACTGTTGGCATTAATATTAATAGAAGTACGGGAAGGCTATCTTTAAAACCAAATATGAATGCATCTCTGATAGACCTGGAGCAGTTAATGTCTGCCGCTAAGGTTTCCACTACAGATGCAAGAAAAAGAAGGTCCTTGCAATTTTTGTCCAGTTGTGGCAGCCAAGATTGAATAGAAGAAGACAGGAAATTCTAAAAACTTGGGGGAAGGGGGAATAATTTTTGCAACTCAGAAATAAACTTGTAAATAGCAAAAAACAACAAAAACAAAAATCAACCAAATATGCATATAAAGTAAGTTAAAAATCTTTATATAGCAAAACTCATGTCACATGTATAACATAAATGCTTAAAAACAAAATCAAGAAACAAGATGGAAAATATGGGTTAAGATACACGTACAAGAGTTAAATTAGTAATTACTAGAGCAACGCTCATAGCTTAGATTAAGAAATAAATATTATCTTTCTCAAACATGATAGGTGCATTTTGAAAAATCACTTAAAATAGCAGAGCTCATGAGAAAAATAGATTGGGATCAAACCTCTCAAAACTTATGCAACTTTGTAAATAGTTCTATCAAAAAATAATAACAATCCTGAAAGATATCCTAGAACAGATTAAATGACATCTTAAAATCACAGCAAAGAAAGACATATAGTAACTTTTATTAAAATTTCTAGATCAAATTTAGAAATGTATCTTTTAGAAAGGAGAGAACCAGACATCCTGTGCCTCCTAGTGAAAGTACACTAGTCAACTTTATTCAAGACACTAGATCTATTAATAAAGTTCATAAGAAATACAGGAGACCCAGGAGCAAGATAACTTCTTGAAGATAAAATCAGAAAAGAAATTTTCTTTCTTTCTATGATTTGGGGGTTGTCTTTTTAACTGTTCCCATATAAAGTATATGAATGTTATAATGTCTGAGACTGTTGCCTTTATTCAACTTACCTGTTGAAAAAAAACACAACAATTCGATGACCCAATTTCATGATTATTGATTTTGCTCAACTTTCTTTTCCAGGAGTACTTATTTACTATATTCTCTGTCTTTGCCTTTTGGGATTGCTTTTCAATTTTGTCCTTTACAACACTTATTTGAACTTATAAAAAGTATGTTATATATTTTCTGCCATAGAAATCAATAAGTATTTGCACACTAGTTTTAACATACGGTTTTAATTAACATTATGGATTGTAATTAAAACAGTGTTGCAGTGACAAAAGATTGAGTATTTCAATATTAGGCATGATTTAGTGGTGTGTGATGCTGAATTTAGCTGGACAGACAAAGACAGAGAGGAATGGAATCCCAGGCAGTGTGAACCTTTATATGTATTCATAGAATCATGGTATGGATAGAGAATTACTGGCAGTTTAGAATTGCTAGTGTGTAAAATATAAATGAGAAAACTAGTGAGATGGCTAAGAGCAATGCAGATGGAGGAGATGGAGTTTGATCTTTGTTTATCTTTCATTTACCCTTTTGGGAAAAGCTCTGTAAGATTTTTTGTACCCGAGTGATATGGGGCCTACAAATTGATAGTATATGTGGGGAAAAAAGATTGTAGACTTTCATATTAATACATTTCTAAAAGTAGTATAGTAGAGGAAATAATTTAATATTTAAACTTTGAATAAGTGTCCAAATGTATTTCCAGTGAACATTCTTGTCACTAATGTGATGAAGTAACCGCTCAGAAGTTGTCACTAGCTTTGTATCCTATTATCTAACCATAAGTACTACAAATATGAATGAATGAAGTATTTCTGCTTACTCTAAAATATTGATTTTTATGGCTTCTTTAAATAAAAGTAGTATTATATAAAATTATAATGTTCATAAGCTGGTGGAACCCTGAATCTCAGCAGAGTTGCAGCCAACACCTACTCTCCAGATCACTGGCCTCACCCAGGACAACTAAGAAAATGATGATGATAGACAACAGCTATCCGAAAAAACAGAGAGTATCTACAATTGCAAGCAGACAGTTCCACCCATCTGCCTCATGAGCTCTAAGCCCCCTCTCAATCCAAAGCAGAGGGGACATCACCATCCCCAAATCCTAAAGACTGAGGAATGAACAATCATAAGGGGGGATTGCAACTATGGACCAAAGTAGATGAATTATTATTCTGGCAATGGAAGAACTTGTATCACTGATATAAAGGCAGTGACCAACAGAGGTTCTGAGGTGAGGCAGAGGGAAGAATAGGTGTAACATGGGGCATTTTGGGGACATTGGAATTGTCTGCATGATATTGCTATGATGGATACAGGCCATTATACATTTTGTCAAAACCTATAAAATTGTACGGTGCAAAGTGTAAACCATAATGTAAACTATAGACCATGGTTCACTATGTGTTCATCAACTGTAACAAATGTGCCACATTCATGTAAGATGTTATTAATAGGGGAAAATGTGAGAGGAGGAGGGGGTGGGGTATGTGGGAATTCTCTATATTTCAATGTAACTTTTCTGTAATGTAGAGCTCCTTTAAAAATAAAGTTTAAATAGTAGGTATTATATAAAATTATACTACATTGCATTATTGGTGGTATGCCTGATTGACTGTATAAAATAGAGATCTTTAACTTGTTTTTAAAGACCTTGGATTATTTTGCCCATTGAAATGTATTGCTCCAGTTGTACAGCAGAATAAAAATGCAGTCATTACCACCATCATTGTGCCTCCATTTCCCTGTTACACTTTATAGACTCTCCTGAGTACCGCTTTATCATAGAACAATTTATTTTTTCATTATTCTCCACTTCCTTAGTTTCTTTCTTCATTATCTCATTCAGCAACATTTTAATGAACATCAGTGAATGCTAAATATTGTATACATTGGAGGTAGAGTAGCGAACCAAACAGAGTCCCTATGTGCATGGAGTTTAGTAGGTAAAGAAAATGAATGAATGAATGAATATTATCGGATTGTGATTTAAGTGATGATCTCTTCTGCTGTATCTAAGCTTCTGTTAGGTTGCTCCAATGAATTTTTTATAATAGATATTTAATTTTTTTAATTCTAAAATATCTATTTTGTTCTTTTGTTAGAGATTTTATTCTATGCTAAAATTCCCATCATGTTCACCTATTTTATTTTTCTAATATTCTTAGTATATTTATAATTGTTGTTTTAAAGTCCTTATTTGATAATTACAATATCTGCTCTGCTTCTATTGACAGTCTATTATTTTGAATCACATTTCCCTACTTTTTCACATGTTTAGTAATTTTTTATCTTATTTTGAGTGACACAGTGCAAAAACTCTAGATAATGTTATTTTTCTCTAAGGATTGTTGAGTTTTCCAGCTCTGTTGTACCTGTGATGAGGCAAAACTACTTATTTGGCTGGAGATTTGGGATTCTTGTTTATCCAGGGTTTTTCTCTTCCCCACTTCCCACCCCAGGACATTGGTACCATTGTAGCTGAGAAGTTTTCCCTGATCACTGATCCAGGCTGGGACATGCTTCCTGCCTCATTCCTGTCAGCCCCACTTACTGGAGGTTGGTCCTGCTCTCCTTCCTTATTTCATTTTGGTCAGATTCCCTTGACTACCCAACCCTCAGGCTCTGCAGTCATCTCCATTCTTCATTTCTGAAACCTCTTGCCTCCTCTGTGACCCTTTGTATCTTGGAAGGTTGGGCTAGTGCTGGACTTAATCTTCCCCACCCCTAATTGGAGTTGATCTCAGATTATTGTCTTAGTTTTCTACCCCTACACTGTTCTGTTTCTGTTCCCTGTATGCTTGTAACCACTGAGCAGTATTTTTACTCCCTGCTGGAAACAATGTTTCAGCACAAAACCTCATCAATGGAGAGAGGAATCTGGTGACTGAACTACTCACCGACTTTCTTCTGTCTCTGGGCATGGGCATGGTGAAGGAAGACCGTTTTCTATGTGTGGTGATGATGTAGAGATGGTCTTCTTTAGAATCTGCCCATCAGAGAATAAACCTTTAATGATGGGCAATCCAGAAACTGTCATGCATTCCATAGAGTATCCAGGGTCCATCTCATTTCATGCCAAACTCCATCTATTTGTTTTGGAATAAGATGGTCAAAGGCATTGTTATCAAACTGCTATTGAAAAGGATAAGTTTCCCAGGAGTCCAAGATGATCCATTTTCCACAGTGTTGGTTCTGATCAAGTCTTAGAGCATAGTTCTTACTTCTAGGTCATGATTTGCACTTCCTTCTGTTGTCTCAGATCAATGCCTGCAGTGTTTGCCAAGGAGCTTCCATTCTAGCTTGGTCAGAGCTTCAGTGTATGACCCCTGAAACCTCTGTTCAGTCCTTAGCCTTTCCAGGAGTTCTTCTTTGATAGGCCTCATGGAATCTCTCAGTGCCCATGAACAACTCATAGCATAGGACCAGATTTCCAGGCCTCCTTCTGTGCAGCTCCTACATCCCTGGATTCCTGCCCTAAAAATTCCAGCTACCTCAGTAGCACAAACTCTGATCTCCATTTCCTTCTTCCTCAATGACTGTTGCTTGCTGTTTGAGCTTCCTCTTCACTACACTGAATTTGGAAAATGCTTCCAGGCAGAAGCCTGAGTGCATATGTCCTCATTCATTGCTTCTCTTTGCTCAAGGATCCCAGCTTTGTGACATCTGCTGTCTAAAGCCTGGAATCAGCTGCTTTATACACTTTGCCAGATTTTAGAGTTGGTTAGCGTGATTCTAGCTTCTCTCTCAAGTCTATGACTATAATTCCACTAACATTTTAATAGAATTCCAAGTGGAAAAAAATACTGTGTTTACTGCTTCAGTATCTGTGGTAGAGCGAATAGTGTGCCTTAACAATAGCCAGGTTCTAAACATTAATCCACATTCCTCTGGGCGTGAAACCGTTTGTAAATTGGACACTTTGAAGATGCATTCTTGGTTAAGATGTGGACTTACTTGTGAATGGAGTTCTCTGATACCCTATTTGTGTGTGGTAAACTGAATCAGGGTGGACTTTAATCTGTATTCCTGGAAGCCTTATAAAGAGAGCCATAAGACTAGGAGCCAGAAGGCAGAGTCATCGGAGGAGCCCAAGGACATCACCATGTGATGGAGGCAGAGGTGCAGTTCAAGGAACCCCAAGACTTGTGGCAAGACATCACCAGAACTCTGTGGAATCTGAGAGAAAGCATGGCCTACCCGAAACCTTGATTTGGGTCTTCTGGCCTCTAAAAACCATGAGCCAATAAATTCTTGCTATTTAAGCCAACCCATTGCGTGGCGTTCTTCAGTGCAACCTGGCAAACTAAGACAGTATCTTATTCCCATAAAGTAGAAGTTAAAGTCTTTTGCTTTTTACTTTTTTCAGACACCATGCATTTATTTTTTATTTGAGTCAATTTCTCTACTGCCTAGATATTTTATTTTTCTAGAGAAATTTATTCTGTGGCAGTCTCATTTAAATTTTTGCTGTCCTTTACTTTTAAAAAATTGTCCTTTACTTTGGTCTGGTTAGATGGGTTAATTTAAATAAAATAACAACGAGTTCAGTATTTTCAATGGTGGAGACCTAGAATGAAATTTTCAAGTACAGGTTTGTCTAGCGCACAGTGGAAACAAAACCAAAACTTACCTAACAATCCTTCTACATAGCACACGTCTCTTAAATCCATTGGACACAATTACCATGCAATTTGAGTCACAAATGTGTTTCAAATGAGTCTAACTATCTCATTATATTGATTATTTATGAATCTATGATTACAGTTTTCATTGTTGAGATATCGGGTGTCCCTTTTTGACCTGGAGTCTTTGATACCTTTAGTAATCTTAAATGTCTTGATACCTTTAGTAATCTCTTTTCCAAAGACTAAGATCATGCAGGAGACACCCAATAAACAGGTAGAGTTTGACATATCTCAGGGTAGGAATTTCAAACCCACAGGTCTTTGGAATCTGTCATCTTGGAGACTGGAATGGGATAATCTGATTTCTCTTGAATACTTTTTTTTTTTTTTTGCTATTGCAACTAATGGAACTTTTCTCTGAAATAACCCAGGTCTTCAAGAAGTGGCAATATTTACATAAATCCATATAGTGCAAAACAAATTATATTTTGTATAGATCATACAATATAAATTATAACTTGTATGGTTTACTTTCTAATAATGAGTCACAATGCTAATGGTGAAAATATTTCCTTAATTGCTCTATATTGAGAATATATATACACAGTAGTAGAATAATTGTTATTTGGGCCTCACAATAGTCATCGACTCAATTCACATTAGTCAAGTTAAGAAAAAATTTTAATATTATCAAAGAGGTTGTTCTTGTAGTTTTACTATTGTCGATTAATTGATCAAGACACTAATTAACATATTTAAATGTCTTGATACCTTTAGTAATCACTTTTCCAAAGACTAAATTTTCACCGAATACTTTAGTGCCCAAGATCCTTCTATTTATTATAGATTTTCTGTGGATTATACAGTAATTCATATATTTTCTTTTTGCAAAGAGAACACCCAATTGAATTTCTCTTTTAAGAAACTATCCTTATTAAAGTGTAACCTTAGTGCTAAAATGGATTAATCCTAGGTCAATAGGAATTTATACTTTGTTTCTCCCAGAACTCCATGCTCTAGACAGTCTCCAGTACCACCAGGCTCATTTTCAGTTGTTTGAACTGACAGTTCACTTGCAGAAAATCCTCAGGATCTATTTCTGGGCACTTTGGGAAATGCAGGGTAGTGAGGTTCTATTCAGGTGGATACCAGATAGGGTACCGAATATTTCCAGTTCTACCATAGATCTTGATACTGCAGAAGTTGTTTAATTGTTTCTGTGTCATCTGATTTTGTATTTGGCTCCAGTATTTATTGGCTGTAAGATTTAAGAGAAGTTAATCAATTCAGAGACGAAGTTTATCCTTCTGAAAAATGTTCATAATAACCACAATATCACAATAAATAATAAGAAGTGACTGGCAAACATTTGTTATTTCTTAATGTCCCTGCTGTTTTCCATTAGTTTATCCCCCATGTACTGAAAGACTTTTAAAATTGCTTAAGCCACTCCACCTTCCAAGTCCATAGAATTATAATTTGAAAAATATCACTGTTTCACTGTCCTGCCTTTTAGAAATTCTCTCTTTCTTAAATCCATTCTATTTTTCCTTTGAATGATTTTTTTGCTATCTGCAAACCTGAGCAGAAATAGCCCCTTAATGCTTGTTTCAATTATGTTTCTCATATTGCTTTTCATCAATATATTTGATAAACTGTTGATAAAGAATGTTAAATGATGCCATAGCAACTACACAGTAAGTGCTGAATAAGACAAAATGCAGGAACTATTAAAGACAAGCTGAATTCCAGGCCTTTCATCACTTTTTGTGGAGTTGCATGAGCAGCATTGAAAAATAACGTTCATTAGAAGTATATTGAACAAGGATAATAAATATTGCCATAAAACACGTCTTGTTCCAAACTTGTTAGCACTTAAATCAGGAAAAATATTTCTTGATGAGGCAACACTACGGATTTGGGAGTTATTCTAATGGGCCGTTGCTTGCAAAAACAGACAGATGTCAAGGGCTTAGAATTAGGCTGGGAAATGCAGCATGGCCGTTTATATTTGATTTGTGATTATTTTCTTACATTATCAAGCTCATTCTTCCTACATTAAATACTTTATGAAGTGAAGGAGTGCTTTACATCTCTTGAAAAAGCCAATGTACCTCAGTGATCAAATGGGCATTTGCTGAGCCAAGAAGGTGCCTGGACTTTGTGACTGCTTTTTAGTAAGAAAGGGAAGAGCTCCAATCTTTTTTTTTAATTTTTAATTTTTATTTTTAAAGAAGCTTTAGATTACATAAATGTTATATAAAAAAATATAGGGGATTTCCATATGCCCCCCCCTCCCCCACACACACACTTTCCCACATTAACAGCATCCTTCATTACTGTGGTATATTTGCTACAATTGATGAACAGCTATTGAAGTATTGCTGCTAACTGTGGACTATAGTCTATTTTACAGTTTACACTCTATCCCACATAATTTTGTAGGTTATGACAAAATATATTACAGCCTCAATCCATCATTGCAATGTCATGCAGGACAAATCCAATGTCCTGAAAATGCCCCCATATTACACCTATGCTTCTCTCTCCCTCCCCTTAGAGCCTCTGGTGGCCACTGCCTTTATATCAGTGATAAAAGTTCTTCTATTGCTAGAAAAATAATAAGTCTGTAATACAATAATAACAAGTCTACTTTAGTCCATTGTTCATTCCCCAATCTTGAGGATTTTGGGATGGTGATGCCCACTCTGCTTCTAATTGAGAGGGGGTTTAGATCCCATGGGGCCGATGGATGGGACTCTCTTGTTTGCAGTTGCAGACTCTCTCTGTTCCTTGGGATGGGCGTTGTCCATCATCATCTCCTTGCTATTTGTCCTGGGTGAGTCCAATGAACTGGAGAATAGGTGCTGCAAATCTGCTGAGATTCAGAAAAGAGCTTTAGTCTTTATACCTAGAATTCCAGACACCCCACCTAGGATGTGTTCACCGTGTTTTGTGGAGATAGTCTAACCTTGGATTTGAAAGCCTAAAAGGGCTTTTTTATGGTTAGCAGATGAATACTATACAATGTTATTAATAATTTGCCATGAGTCAACTACTTGATAAGAGGAAGTTTTGGCATCAGGCAGCCCTGGTTCAGTATCTGGGCCCACCACTCACTATTTGTTTGACCTTGGGCAACTTGCTCAACTTCTCTGCTTCCTTGCCTGTGTAATAGGGTGATAACTCCTCTCTTACTGGGTGATGTGGAAATGAAGTGAAATAATGTAATTAAAGCTCTCAAAGTGCAGTGCTCACTGTTAGTGCCTCACATGAAGGTCACAGTTGTTTTAGCTGATTTTGAATATATAAGCAGTAAGCAGTACAACATACTTGCTATTCTCACAAAAAAAGTTTTCTAACATTTCATATGCTTTTATTTACTTGCAGGAGTCGAGAACTTTCTCACCTCCAAATCACATTACAAATAATGAAGATAGGAAATGTTTATTAATGCTAGTGGTGTTTAGTGTTTCCTGATTGATTTTCTTATGTAAAGCATCTTGCTAGAGACATTTCATGACTCTAATCAAGCTCCGGTCTTTTAGGCATTTATTTTTGTTCCCTTTCTAGAACTGGAGTACTAGAGACAGGCAAAATAATATTCCTAATTAAGCTAATTATGCTCACTATGTTTGTCACAAGGTGCATAAATTTATCTCTGCATGGCATGAGCCTAGAAGCTACTTATTGGAAACTACACATTATTCATTTGAAAGTAAGAAAATTGGACCAAAATGCATTTAAGGTTTTGCCTGGACACATTTTTCTCTGATTTGATTTTAATAGAGCAAGTCTGGCAAAACAAGGCCACAGAGCTCTGTCAGTGAATACAATAGCTTCTAACAGTAAATAGGATTGCTCTGATATATTTCATTATCCTTATAAATTAGAAGGAGCTGTTTGGGCCTGCTCAAGATATTCTCAGGCTAACCCACTGAACTTCTCAGTTCAGACTGTGGGAAACTCACACTGCAGGCAACGTGGGCATTTGAATTCTGGGCTCTCATTTAAATTGGAACATTTTACTTGCAGGGGGTGAGAACTTCCTCACCTCCAGATGGCATACAAATGATGAAGATAAGAAATGTTTATTAGTGCTAGCTTTAGCTTTCTCTAAAACTTGTGGTTTATCCTGTTGTATTACACCCTTTTCCATAGGATGGGTAGAGATGCCATCTGTATCACTGAATATTATATAAATCTTATAGATAAATGTTTGTAGCAGTTTTCAAAAGGGCTTTTAATTTGTCACTCAAAAAAATTCAGATTTGGTCAAAACTCAAACATTCAGAAAACAGAAAAATTAGAGGGAATTAATTGACTACTGCCCTTTCTTCAAGCTTGTAATACTGGTATTTTTGTTTGTTTTTCTTTGTTTCAATAGCTAGAACCATATTAAAAGGTTCAGTTTTTGAAGTGCCTCTGCCCTCCTGAAGTCTAGTCTTCCAGAGGAGAACACAGAACCTAAACTAAATGGCTGTGAACACACGTGACATTTTCTGACTGAATTAAATTTTTTTACTCTACAACGAGCTTTGTGACTAAACCCACTGTTTATTGAACGCCTACAACATTTGATCTGTGCCCTCATAAATAGATTTAAGGCCAATTTAGTTACATGCTGATGGGATATCTGTTCAGTAAAGAAAAATAAATATTTGCTCACATGATACTTTTTTTTTTTTTTTGGTCCACAGAGTTCCTTAGACTCTGCCAATGTGAGCTGGGGAGTGTATACTTTCCATAAGGATCAATTTTTAAGTATTATTAATTTCCTTCAGGCTATTGTGTTGGCCTTTTCCACAGGAATAATTTATTCCAAATGTAACGAATTCTTTACAAATTAAACTCATTAAATTGCTAACACTTAAAGCAGAGTTTATAGATGTTTGAACTTGCATGCTAACTAATTTTCAAGAAATTTCCCAAGTTCACTATGAGTTAATTTTAAGTTTTTTTTTTTTTTTTAAAGATTTATTTATCCCCCCCTTGCTGCTTGTGTTTTTACTGTGTCCATTTGTTGTGTGGTTCTTCGGTGTTTGCTTATCTGCCCCCTGCTTTGAGGTCCTGCTGCATCAGCCCACCGCGCCAAGCAGGCCGGCGTGCCCTCACAAGGAGGCCTCGGGACGCGAACCCGGGCCTCCCATATGGTAAACGGGGGCTCTATCCACTGAGCCACACCCGCTTCCCTAATTTTAAGTTAATGGACTCTACTGAAAAAGTATATTGTTGATAATTCCGTTTTGATCTTTATTAGTGATTGATACTCAGAGGACTTGCCAAACCCCTTCTTAGTTGTGTGGACTTGAGCATTTTAACTATTTGAGCCTCACTTTTCTTTCTCAAAAGTAAATTGGTAGAAATAAAAGTAAAATAATTAATGTAAAGTGCTTTGCTCAGTGCGCAAATATGCACTTGGTATATTTTTATTTGATGATGGTCAAGAAGTATCTTTACCATAGTATCTTGTTTGAAAATATTCAGGTGATTCTCTGAGCTAAATTTTGCAATGTTGTGGAAATTGGAAAGAGACTGAAAAAGACAAATGGACATCATAAAAGCAAAAGGGAGTTTCTCTCTTAACAGTGCCAAGATCTTTATCACTAAGACTAAGGGATAAGAAACAGTTCCCTCTGCACATTCTTTACACATTGGAAATAAAAGCTACACAACAGTGGCAAAAATAGATCACAATTCAGTTTCTAGTTATTGTAGTGGAAAGAACTGTGTATCTCTGGCTCATAATGTGAAGGTTTGCATCAGTGAGTCATCCTGTTTTTTACTTTAGTGAGGATGACTCTGGCAATTTTAACTGCCTGGCACTTATTTTTCTTTTTCCTGTACTCCTTAGTGGATCAAACCTTCAAGCTCCAGTGCAGGTAGCTGAAATTTCATTACTTTTCTGTCTCATCAAATTATTTACCTTGCCAGGCATTTACCACTCACCTCTCTTGTGGCATTTCTATTCACATTTATTTTAAAGAATAAGCTGGTTGCCCTCCTTGATGAGGAAAGAATGTTAACAGGGAAACATGTAAAATTCATTAGAAGAAGAGCATTTGTTTTTCTAATGCCAATTGGATGTGATAGCTTTGATGGAGAAGCGCTGATGGAATATACAAGCATGCAGAGCTGATTTGTAGAAGGAATAATGGCAGTTTCCCCAAAGATTCCTTACCCTCATCTGCTGAATTATGGCCCCAGATTTGCCTTGCCTCTGGCAGAAAAGGCACTTGCAAATATTTCAAGGACTCACGTTGGTTTTAAGGTGGTCCACATTTTTGAGGCTGAGGAATGCTTTCTATGTTATTGATACTCATTTTCAGTGTCTCATCGCGAAGTGAGTTGAGGATGGTGTGCCTGGATTTGAAGCAGGGCCATCAATGGAGCAGGCAGTCCACGTTTCCTTCGTCCCTCTGCCTTCCCATTCCAGACCACCACCTCCAGGAGACCTCAGAAAACAGTCTCTCTCTTGTGGTTGACTTGACATGGAAGATTTGGAAATCATTAGAGTGATGTTGCATAATAATTTGCTTTTAATGGGTTATGAGAATCATTGCATTATGCTACATGTAATGCAGGAGACTTGTGACACAAGAATATAGCAACTATGTTTTTATGCAAATTTGCTAAATTATAACAAACTGTATGTTTCCAAACAACTTCTCCTAACCAGCTAACCAAGGAAAGTTTGAGGTCCTCAAAGAGGATGTTTGATATAGGCTCAGGGACCTGGGACAAATCTGTTCCCTGCTTAGCAATCTTGCCAAAGTAACCTATTTGCAGCTCAGTTAACAACTCTGTAAAATGTCCATAATGACATTTATCACATGGAAATAAATAAGAGAGATATGGAGATCATCTTTCCTTTGAGGAAATGGCAAAATCCATGGAATTGTCCTCCTAGTTTTACCTGTGATTTCTAGAGCGAAATCATCCCTAGTTATATAATCACATAAACATTAACTAAAGGCCACGCTTGCTCCAACAGGCAAGGGTCTTCGCATAACACTGGGTAAGAGGGTTTATGAATAACAGGGGGACTCACACACATTTGTTGAACTGCGCTTCCTTCAAATATTTCACTGAAATAGCACTACATGAATAAAAAAAGAGCACAGGAGAGGAGACATAGCAACTGAAAGACATTAGAAGATTTCTAGAGGTCGGGAAGCAGATGCGTTAGAGGTAAAAGGCCTAGCAGGGCTAAGAAAACACAAATCCAGGGTCAGCAGAAGGCAATGCTATTTAGAAACAAGCTAATTTACAGATAAGAAATAGAAGCTCTAGAAACCTCAGGTTGTGGGAACAGGGGGTGGCCTGAAATTTGGGAGACACCTTGTACAGCTCCCTAAGAAGCCCCTAGACCCATCAGAAGGTCTTCTCCCCCTGTGTTTATAAACAACTCCCTCTCCCACAAGGGCAGGGCACTTGTTCTCTTCAGAGCTGGAACTAGAGGGTACAAGAGCACAGTAAAGGGAGGAGTCTCAGGCATGTTCTTGAAAACAGGAATTACATGAAATTTATATACTTTAGGCTACTTTCACTGTTTCACATTCCAAGGATATTGCAAGATTCTTCTCTGAAGAAAAAAAAAAAAGAATGACTCAAAAAAGATTATCTACAGAGATAGCTTTTTGTCAGAACCCCAGAGAAACATCTTGGTCTCTGCCCAGTCTCCTCTGGTTACCCCATCAGGTGATAACTCTGACCCCCAGTGCAGAGAGATTTTAACCAGATTTTAGTGCCTAAAGAAAAAAAGAACTCTAAGGAATCAGAGACAATCCATGTAAAGGAGAGCATCAAAGAAATAATAACAATCTTGGGGAGAAAAAAATCACATCTATGAAACAATAACTAGATGCTCTATTTTTGAGGAAAAGAGAAAAAGATAGAGCTCTTGAATATCACCTCTATTATCCCTACAAATCTAGAAGAACTGAAGTTGAGGAAATCTTTCAAGAAGAACAGGCAAATATAGAAAATAGGCAGAAAGACAAGGAAAGTAGAGAATCATTCCAAGAGAGCCCAGCATCCAAATAACAGGAGTTGCAGAAGGAGAAAGCAGACCTGTTTCATTCTGGGGGAGGACCACCTGCCTCATCTCTGCCTTTCTATACCCATCGTCATTGAAAAGCGGACCCCTAACAGAGAAGAGCAAGTGGCTTCTTGAAAGTTTCAACTCCATCACCTGGCTTCAAGACAGCAACACTGCACTGCTGCTGGCTTATGGTGCAACCAACAGGCGTCAAGAGTTACTCAAACATAGAGGAGAGGGTCTACTACTTGCATCATCAGGTGCCCCCAGCATCTCACACAGTGGGAATGAGATCCGGCTTTCAGAGGTCCCATTGCCTCCGTTTGCAGAACTCAACAAAAGCTCCAGGCACCTACATTTCCCATTGCCTCACCACCACCATCTGCTTTGCCTCCACAAGGACTGAAAAAATAACATTAAGCTCTTTTATCAATTTTATATTCCTCACTCTTAAATCATCCCTCATCTCTTCCACTAACCTCCACAAAGTTCTGTTATCACTTAGTGTACATCCTTTCCCAAATTCTGAAGTCTTTCCACTGTTCCCTCTGGCTATTGGGATCCACTATTCACAGACTCTCTTCTATGCTTGTCTCGGAATGCAAGATGCTATGTGCTTCCCCTGTACGGTTCTTTCACATTCTTGCCGTAACAGAAATCTAGATTTCTCCCGATGACTCTGCTTCCTTGCAGTCTTCTCAAGGGGTAAACTTTGTGTCCCACTGTTCTTTGTAGCTCCGGGCATATGTTAGGAAAATGTCTTCCTTGCCCCTCCTTGCTGTTTTTAAACCATTCTCCTTCCACCATCCCTAAAATCCTATAACTCTGAGGGTCACCTAATTAGACTGCAGCATCAACATTGTTGTTATCATCTAAGAAGCCCTATGCTATTCCCTTTATTCCTTGATGATTTAAACTTTTGTTCACTGTCACTCTTTCTAACATTACAGTTCTCTTTCTTCCTGTTTATTTCAGGGTACACATTGAGGAGTCTGGGTGCTGGCCCAAATCCTATGTATGACCTTTCAGTCCTGTCCACAGACAGCTTTGAGGCTTTACCTGGCACAACTCCCGGGGAAAGCTGCCCTTCCCCGCCAGACTTGCTGCACACCAGTGCATCGCAGTCTCTGGAGGGAGCTGCAGCCAAGGGCTCAGACGCCCTGGCGGGTCGTGCACTTGCCCATAAAACCTGCGTTCCTAACTTGAGGCTCTCCTCAGTTGCCTCAAATGAGACCTCCTTATCGGGAGATGGATGGGAATGCTTTGAAGACGCTCTCTCCACCCTGGCTCAGAGTTCAGTGCCATTCCACTCCAGCCCCCTCTCCCTCCTCACAGTCCCTGTCCAGAAAACAGCAGGAGCCATTTGTTCACTGGGTCCCCTCAGCCGTGAGACAGTCCCTGTCTGTGCTGAACCTTCTGACCCTTACCCAGTGCCATTCCAGGGGGAACAATTGGCCTCTGTGGGAGCCAGTACCTTCTTTCTGGCCTCTTGTTTACACTATCATGATAAGTGATTAAAGACTTGACTGCTACTTTAATTTTGGCATCCTCTTACTTGACCACCTCCATGCCTGGCATCTCAACTCTTGACAAAGATAATAATCTGAAAATTTTGACTGCTCAACTTCTGGGACACTTCTCCTTCAAAATTCTTGCCTTTCACCCTACTTCAGGCCCCCACCAGTGGTCATGGCCAATAACTGCAAACCTCTTCATAAGTGCAATGCCATGCACTGCTCTCTGACCACTGTCACCTGTCATTCACCTGAGTCCACCTAGTACTCCAACAATCCTCATCTCGAGCAGCACCACCCAATTCTCTGGTCCTCCCTTATTTTATTTCCCTTGGTATTCTCCCCTCTTTACTCACCTTAAATTCCATAGTCAATCATTACAAATCCTTCCTTGCATATATCCTTGACTCTCTCAGCTCCATCCTGGTCTCTGGCTTGTGTTTGCAAAAATAACAACCCTGACTATATAAAAATGTCTGCCTATGTCATGCCTGCACCTCTGAAGGTAGCTGGAGGTAAATTCACAACCTTACTGTTCTCGTTTAAATTCATGGCCAAAAACTTCAGCTGATCTGTAACTCTGATCATTCACCATACCATATTACTCTGTATCGTTCATTCGTTCTCTCACTCTCGTAGAAGGTATTTCACAACTTCTGTGCCCTCTGAACTTCTAACACTTCCTCCCTCATCCTCGCTCTCAGCTGATGATTTGTCTGCTTTCCTGAGAAAACTGATGAATTCAAAAGAGAATTTCTGCAGATTATCATCTCCACATCCATCTATATCCTGGCATCTGTATCTACATATTCTGCCTTCCTGCCTAATATATTTAATCAGGGGTTAGCAATATAAGGTGTGAAGACCAAATCTGACTTGCCACCTCCTTGTTTACAGCCTGTGAGCTAAGAATGGTTTTTACACTTTTACATGGTTGAGAAAAAAAGCAAAGGAAAAATGTTTTATGGACGTGAAATTACATGAAATTCAAATTTCAGTGCTCACATAGCGTTTCTTGCTACACAGCCAGACTCATTCATTTGCATACTGTTTATGCTACAGTAGCAGAGTTGAGTATTTGTGATAGAGACTATCTGACCTACAAAGCCTAAAATATTTATTCTCTGGCCCCTTACAGAAAGTTTGCCAACCCCTCTGTTAGATGACCAACTGTATTTCATCAATTCCAAGATGCTAAGATGTGCCTTTTGCACATTTTAACATCTTTGAAACCAGATTGGTCTTAGCATCAGTGGTGTGCCCTAGTTAAACTGAAGTTTTATTTACTTCTTAATTACTGATGAACTAATTATATCTCTTAAATTGATGGAGTCTTAGATTCAATGACATATGGTATATGCTTATATTCTAGGTTCAAATTTCAAGTCTAGGTTTTTCTTTTGAAGTCCAAAGGCATCAACTCTATACTTGGCATTTCTTCCTGAATGTGTAATACACATTTCAGACTTAGCAAATCCAAAATCGATCTACTGATATCTCCCCATCCCTGTCAAATCTGTTCCTCCTGCTACCTTCCCTCTCTCAATTGATGGAAACTCCTGTGTTTGTATTCTACAATAACAAATTATAAACTTTGCAGCTCAAGACAACACCAATTTATTATCTCGCAATTTCATGGGTCATAAGTCAGTTGGGCTTCGTGCACAGGAGTCACAGGCTAAAAGCAAGGTGTTGACAAGTTGAGCTCTTTCTTGCGAGGCTCTTGGAGAAATCCTTTTTCCAGACTCATTCAAGTTTTTGGAATAAGTCAGTTCTGTGTGGTTGTGAGACGGAAGTCTTGATTTCCTTGCTGGAATTTGGCTGGGGGTGGGGTGGCATTCTCAGTTTCTAGAGACTTTCCAAATTCCCTGGCTGACAGCCCCTTCATCTCAAAGGCAGCAATGATATGGCAAATCCTTCTCATGCATGGAATCCCTTGCCTTCCTCTTCTGCTCGTAAAGGACGAATATGATTATATTCGGTCCACCTGGATATTCAATGGTGTTCTTTTAAAGCCAACTAATTATTGAAAAGTCAACCTAAGTTGCATGTGCAAAGTGCCTTCACAGCAGGAGCTGTATTTGTATTCAACTGCCTGACTAAGAGATGAGACACTTGGGGTGGGGGGCCTCTTTAGAATTCTGCTCCCCACAGTCTGCTCCCCAATCCTCATGAACATAGTAAATGTAAAATATCCAACCCCACCCAGTGTTTCCAGAGTCTCACCCCATTATAGCATCCGTTCAAAGTCTAAAGTCTCACCAGCTCTCATCAGTTCAAAAGTCCAAAATCTCATCATCTAAATCGTTTACATCAGGTGCTGCTGAGGCTCTTGAGTATAATCCATTAAGAGCAGCTCCTGGCACAATTCCTTTCCATCTGTGGACTTGTGAAATTAAAGAGACACGTGATCTGCCACAACACTCCCAAAATACATGACATAACAGGCATGGTGTAACGGTTATAGGCATTCTCTTGCAATAAGGAAGTGAAATGGAAGGTAAAAAGGAGTCATCAGGTCAGGGAATTTCAAAATCCAACTGGGCAAGCTCCACTAGTTTTTTTTTTTTTTTTTTTTTTTTAAGTATTTATTTACTTTTTTTTTTTTTAATCCATTTTAAGGCCTTCAACTGATTGGATGAGACTTCTCTCATTGCTGAAGGCAGTTTCCTGGGTTGACTGAAGATGCAATCAGCCATAGATGCAGTGAATTGATTGATGAGTTAAGTCCATGAAATATCCATCAAAAAGTTGGACACTATACCTAGCCAAGCTGTCACATCAACTTAACTATCACAGATGCTGTGAAGGGGTGTGAGAATGTTAAATCCTCGTCTTGATTATTAGCAAGCAAAGAGTGGTATAAAATTGATCATCCAATATTTTACAGGTATTCACATTAATTTGGGAGTTCAAATGGTTGTAGAAAGAGTGCAAATAAAAACTTGATGGACAGGGGCATAGAAGTGTAATACATTTAGTGATTATAAACCTTGTAGTCCACGAGGCTTTTGTATTTCATTGTGAAAAAGAAAAAAAAATAAGAAGAAATTTGTAAGGGAAAAGAACGGAAAATGCTGATAACTCATCAACATTTAATTCATCCAGACACAATCCAGACAATCCAACCAATAAAATTATGTGTTCATTATTGCCTTGGAGACAAGCAGTCAAAAGAAAATCATGGGATGTCAGTGGTCCTATGCTTTATGTTTTTAATCAGTAGCATATTCGTTAATACCCTTCTCATAAGCTAGAATAGGAGGATGAGAAGATGAATCAGGTATGGTTCTTGTCTTTATGGAGTTCACAGTGGCAACGTCTGGCCCCGCAGTCATCTGGGGAGGGTGGATTCAATTATCTTTCCATCAGAGAAAAGATAACGCCAATACCATTGCCCCCATCCTTTACTGAGGTTTAGAACTAGCAAATGCCCTTTTCAGCTCTCATCTACCTGATTTCAGAGAGGAGAATTAAATGGGGTATACTTATTCAAATTAGAGTGTATCAATCTCACCCCATAATTATAAAGGGGAAAAAAAGCATGACAGTGTTAATTACTGCAAATGATTTAAGATTTCTGATTGAGAGATGAGTGCCTACACTTACTGGCTGGTCCCAAGACGATGGCATAGTGCCATCTGCTGGATATGGCTCAAGCGTTTTATAATTGTGTGGACAATTCTGCTTCCTCTAATTTTAGAACTACCCAAAGATTTAGCTCTGCCCAAATTATCAAAGAGATGCAGTCTAAGAGAAGAAACCCACGTCTTAAAATTCATCCTATGAACATACAATTTTGAGACTCGGAAGGGACTTTAGACATATCTAGCCATAACTATTCAGTCACTTTACTGAGGACCAGACACAATATATGACTTTTCAAGGGTATGAGTGTGGCGTGGATCTGGGTCTAGGACTCCCGAATCAGTTCTCTCTTCCCTACATCAATACGATGCTAACATGTTATATTTTATTCCTTATTTCCCACACTCAGTTGGCTGATGTATCAGGCAATGTGTTACCACAACTTTACAGAGATATGAGAGATGTTCTAATGCAGTTTCCTCTTTCATTTTACTGATGACAATTAATTTAAAGGCACATTCATATTATCTAACTCAAAGAAAAGTATCTGTGCTCTACTTAACTGATACTTTAAAAGATTATTTCAAACACAAAGATGGTTAGTTAACAATAAACACAACAAGACAAAAATATACAAAAATAAGGAGTTATTTAAATTGCAACCGTTGAATTTCTCATGCTTTCTAATAGCATTATTTTTAGTATTTTAAAAATATATTATATTTCTTAAGAGTTATGTTCTCTCACCGAAGACAGAATATTATAAATTCAGTTTTCCATCAATGACTAGAAAAATTATTTCTTGCTGTTGCCAAAACCAAGTTAAAGTAACATTAAATGACAACCAGATGCTTCTGTATTGTGTTAAGAACCAATTTAATGAGATGGGTATACTTGCAAATTTGGAAATATGCAATAAGATATTATTCTCTTTTATTAGATCTTACTTGTAATTAGACTGGTGGAAATGCATGCAATTGCTATTTAAAGATGTCTGTCTCAAGAGACAACAAACATTTCACTTTCCTACAATTGGAAATAAAAAGGGAAGAAGGAAGAATAATGCATTTTAAATAATATTTTTATTCTAGGCAATAAGTTTTAAAATGCATATTCTTATTATTTATACTTTTCAAAAGCATATGAATTTAATTTTAAAGCTAATAATATTAATTTATTCAACAAATGTTTTTGAATTGCTGTCACATATTGGGTACCTGCCTACAAAGCCAGGTGCTAGCAATACATAAATAAAGATAATCCATGTGCCCAAGAAGCTTGCTGTGTAGGGGTATGACAGTATATCCACCGAGGAAGCCTTTGATGTTTTAGGAATAAGAGAAATCTCTTCTAATCCTGGGTACCAGTCCTCTCTTGGTTTTCCTTCTAGATATCTCTTTTAATAAATGATACCCTTCTTCAAATGGGCCAGCTCTAGACCTCCAGGGCATATTTGAAGTACAAAAGGAAAATAAGGGAACATTTCATTTTTCACTTATTTTTCCTTCACCATTCCTACCTCCAGCTCCTGTCTATTTTATAATTCTTAGTGATTTATGAAAGCATCTTTCTCCAGAGAATCTTGGATATAAGTCACCATACTAATAGTTTGCTTTTCTTCTATGATTATGGCTATTTTTACCCCTTGTAAGGTTCTTTCAAGAGTCTATGGGGTGCAGCATTTTTTTTCATTTTATTCATTAACTAGAGACTCTGGAAGATGGAATTCAAATCTGTGAACACTTTGCTGAGCCAATTCTGCAAAGCTATCCATGTCTAGATTTGTGTCCTCAACCATCCTTTTGGTGATAGTCTCTAAATTAAAATTAAAATATTATGAACTAAATATGTTATGTGAAATATAACTATATTATGAGAAATATGGATATGGGTAGAATTGTGTATATAAAACCATTTTTCTTTGAACAAATGCAAGTTAATACTATAAACGGTTAATATCAGACAAAAAAATTATAGTAAGGGAAGGAGACCAGACACAGAGTACTACGTATTATATGATTCCATTTATGTAAAATGTGAATATAAATCAATTTATAAAGATGAGAGGAGATTAGTGGTTATGGAGGTCTGAGGAAGGAATGCTAAGGGGTGTGCAGTCTTTCTTTTTGGAGTAATGAAATTGTTCTAAAATTTTTGAGATGATGAATGCACAACATTGTGATGATACTAAAAGCCATTGATCATACACTTTGGAGAGAATAGCCAGAAACAGCAGCTATGTACAGTGGGAGAAGCATAGAGGGATTGAGAGGTGAAGAATTTTCTTGTTTGTTTGTCTGGTTTTTGTTTATTATTATTATCGAAACAATGAAAATGTTCTAATAATGATTGAAGTGATGAACACATACCTATGTTATTATACCAAATATCATTGATTATACACTTCAGATGAATTGTATGCTTTATTAATAAGTATCAATAACATTGATTTGTTTTAAAAATTAAAATGATTATTTGAAGTGTTTCCTCCTAATGTCACCTGTCAGCTAGTCCAGTGGACACACTGCAGTCATAAAACCAACACAGATGTGAGATGAAGTAGCTGGAATCGTTAGACTTCTACATTTTGTTTTATTGGTAAGGTTTTAGTGGAACTGCTCTTGAATCTAAGAGAACTGTTCCTGACTGGCAGTGGAGACTGATTTTCTTTTTTTATTTTTTTAAAGATTTATTTATTTATTTATTTATCCCCCCCTTGCTGCTTGTGCTGCTGTGTCCATTCGCTGTGTGTTTTCTCTGTGTCTGCTTATCTCCCCCTTGCTGTGAGGTCTTGCTGCATCAGCCCACAGCGCCGCGCGGGCCGGCCTGCCCTCACAAGGAGGCACCGGGAAGCGACCCCGGGGCCTCCCATATGGTAAATGGGAGCTCTATCCATTGAGCCACACCTGCTTCCCGGAGACTGATTTTTGAACCTAATACTCAAACCTCAGTAACCAGAAGATGGTTCAAAGGAACAGTGACTGCAAAGAAACCTAAGGCAGTTAAAGCCACTGAAGATATCAAGCAGAGGTTTAGTAGAATTGCGGTTTTCTGAAGAAGACTGCTTAAAATGACCCCTGATAGTACGTAGAGTATTGAGCTGAGTAACCAAAAGTTGGTTCTCTACATTTAAAACAGAGGAGCTCATCAGTTTAAGAGGCAGCGGAGTGTAATAGTCAACAGCACAGGCTTGGAGGAAATTTCCTAGATTTGGGGTCTTCCAATTCCTAGCTGTGTGGCCTAAGCCAAATTATTCTGTAGCTCCGTCTCTCCATTGGTAAAATCTTTATAGTAGTAAGGTCCGCAGTTCGTAGTGTTCTTGGGAAGACTAAATGAGCTAATAGTGGAAAGCACTTAAAGACCTTGCTTGTAACAATGACATTAAGAGAGCAAGCTAAGCTATTACTATCAATGGAATGAATAAAAGCATCAAACAATTGTTTAAATGTATTCACCCTCAAAATTTCACAACAATATGGATTTTAGCATCAATAAATGTTGCTAAATAAGCATGATTTAGGAAAAAAAAAACTCAAGTAAACCTTAGTGACCTTGAAATTAGAAAACTTAATTACTTATTCCTGTCCATGTGTGTGCCTTTCCATAAGACACTTAACTTACTTTTGTAAAATAGACCAAAAATGTTAATCCTTGTAAGAGGAATGCTTTAAATATAAAATGAAGCAATAAATATAAAATGTTGGAAAATGGATTCATCACTTCAGAAAATGCAAATATTATTATTAACACAATAAATATTACCTTGGTGGAAAGATGTAGAAATATCCTTAACTCAAATAATAAGAGGCCACTCATTTAAAGTATTAGTTCTAATGTTATTTGAAAATCATATGTCTTCCTGTTAGTGAAATGAGACTACCCTTACTGTATTCCCCCAAAAAACTCAGTGGAAATGACAATGAAATTATATAAAGAAATAGATTCATAGTCATTCTGAGAATGAGATAAAGGCCATTAGTATGACCCAGGGCTTTGAAATATTTCTGGAAGATGGAAATCAGATGGGATCACAATGACAACCCCTTGATGGGGCAGCAACCAGGAGCTAAAATAACATCTATAGTTACAAGTAAAACTGCTGCATTCAGCAGTTACAAGGTTGGAGTAAAAAATGGGGATATAATCAAGATAATTAATCAAAGGATTAGTAACAGAAAAACTGTCACAGTTACATGACATTCATGCTGCTGAATTATTTTTTGCCAAAGTAAAACTGAAAAATAATCACAAAAGCAAAATTCTCAAACTCTGTTTTTTTTAATTCCTTGCATCATGGTCTATTAAAAATTCAGTTTTCTGATTGCACTCCAGAACTACTGGGTTGAATTTCCAGAGGAAGACATATTTTAACCGAGTTTCTCAGGCAATTTTCCCTTTGTCCACTACATTGTGAGAAACATCACATTAAAGACATTGAACCATTGGACCTCAAGTGGCAACATTTCCTTTAAAATGCATGAAAAGCCTAGAGTAGATTTCTGCTTTTGAACAAGGTGGAGTAACAGGGCCCATATTTACCCTCCCTCCTGATAAACAAAACAATAAAACAATATTTTTCAGCTATTGGACATCAGGCAGTGATCCCTGAGAGAGGGGAATGTGGTGAGAAGAGCCCTGCAATTGTTCTAGCTTACTGCCTGGTTTACAGACTGGAGAGCAGGGGTCAAGTCAAGGTGAAGCCTGGGGATCGTCCTTAGAAGAAGAGGTAGAGGTCAGAGTCTGAGGGATAAGTAACTAGAATTCACAGGGCAGAGTGTAAGAGAGGAGAGAGATGGCAAGGGCTTGCTTCCGTTTTTTAACTGCATAAGATCAGCACATATGGAAATGTCTCAGGGAATTACCTGAGACTATAAAAAGAAATATCTAGAAGGAGCAAAAGCAATGAGCCCTGGGGCTCACATAGGGATAAGAAGAGTTTGTGTTCCCACCAATCAGAGAAGAAAAACATCATAATTCATGGGTATAGGACTCAGGAAGTTATTGCTTCATTAATGGGGAAAATTAATCCGAGACCAAAGGCTGCTATGGTCCCACCAAAGAAACCTTAAAAATAAGCCTTAAAAGCATTAAGCTACTTCCAAGTAACTAAACTTCAGTCTAGAACAAAACTCAACAATGTCTATAGTAACACAAAAATACCCATCACCCAGCAAATGTCTGGAGCCAAGAAAAAAATCACCAAGCATGAACAGACAGGAAAGATGCAAGGCAATTCCATGTGGGAAAGAAATATTTTTTTCAACAACTGGTGTTGGAAAAATTTTGTAGTCATATGTAAAATATGAATCTCAACCCTTACCTCCTACCATGTACAAAAATAAACTCAAAATGCATCATTATCCTAAAAATTATGGCTAAAAAATATAAAACTTCTAGAGGAGAATATGAGGAACTCAGTGATACTGGGTTTGGTAAAGGTTTCTTAAACATGACACAAAGAGCACAAATTATATAAAACACCAATAAATTGGACTTCATCAAAATTAAAAACTTTTACTCTTAAAGGATCTTAGACCTTCAGGACCCTGTCTTGAAAATGAAATGGCAAGCTATCACCTCGTAGAAAATATTTGCAAAATATAGAGACAATAAAGAAATTGCATCTAGCATATGTAAAGGACTATTACAATTCAGTTGTAAGAAGACAAGCAACAAAATAAAAATGGGCAAAAAGTTCAAATACGCCTCACTAAAAAAAATATACAGATCTAACAGACATATATAGAACATTTTAACTGAACAGTAGAATACACATTCTTTTCAAGATCACTCTCCAGGATAGACCATATGTTAGGACACAAAAAAAGTCTCAACAAATATAAAATTTTTGAAATCATGCAAATAATTTATCTGACACCATTGAATTGAAGCTAGAATTCAATACCAGAAATAAAATTGGAAAATTTACAAATATGTGGAAATTAAACAGCATGCTCTTAAACAACCAGTGGGTGAAAGAAGACATCTATGGCCAATGGCTTTTTGACAAGGGTACACACAATAGGGAAAGAATAGTCTCTCCAATAATTTGTGCTGAGAAAACTGGGTATCCGCATGCAAAAGAATAAAGTTAGATTTCCTTCCTCACACTATATACAAAAAATAACTCAAAATGGACAACCAGCAAAATGGCGGCAGAGTAAGGAGTTCCTAGAGTCAGCTTGTGCTACAGGGCAGTTAGTAATCACCCAGAGCTATCTAAAGCACCTGTTTGGGTGCTCCAGGAGACAAGAAGAGCATCCTTCAGCATGCTTGAAGGGATGGAAGGAGGAGACTGCCCATTTGCAGAAAAGATTTGTAAGTAGAGCCCTCCACGCCACGGAGGCCGGTGCCCATCCTCCACTGGTGGCAACAGCTGCCTCGGGAGCTGTTCTGCAGCTGGAATTGGAAGCTCCACTTCCCAAAAACAGGGGAGGAAGAGACAGTTGGCACCAACCTCAGCTACTGATTTATAAATTCGGCAGGCTAAGTATACTCCTAAGAACAGCTAAAGTTTGAACGTGTCCAAGTCAGAAAGAGGCCCGTAGCTGCAATTTTTACTCCACCCCTGGCACAAGAGGAAGTGGGTCAGACTGAAAAATCACAGTGCTGGTAGGGACTGGCTTCTTTCCATCCAGATCAGATTGCAGCTCTAGCCTAAGCTCCAGGCCCACCTCCGGCAGGGAGGAAACGGGGGGACCTGCACCACCTCTCTGGAAAACTGCAAGCCACGTCATGGAAGCCAGTGATCATCCTACTCTGGCAGCACAAGCCACCTCAGGGGCTATTCTGTGAGTGGAATTGGAAGCTCCATTTCCCAAACACAGGAAAGGAAGAGACAGTTGGCAACAGACTTCAGCTACTGATTAATAAATTCAGCTGGCTAGAGTATAACACTAAGAACAGCTAAAGTTTGAACCTGTCCAAGTTGGAAAGAAGCTAGTAGCCACCATTTTGACTCTGCCCCCAGCATGAGGGGAAGCAGGGCTGACTGAAAATCACAGTGAAAGTAGGGACCGGCTTCTTTCACCCAGATTGGCCTGCAGCCCTAGACTAGACTTCAGCCCCACCTCTAGCAGGGAGGAAGCTGGCGGGCCCTGCACCAGCCTATCCAGGTAATTGCAGGTACATTATTTCAGAGCTGGATCTTTTATCAGAATAGTCAGAAGTCTACTGGGGAAAGTGTGGTCGTTTTGGACCTGCATGGCATAGATTGTTGCCCACACCTGCAACTCCATCCCCACCCCAGGCAGGGGTGAAAGGGTGGTGAAGTTTCATCAGTCTCTCTGGGCAACTATAGTCTAGACCTGCATGACTTGGATTATTACACACAGCTGTGGCTCTGTCCCTACCTCTGGCAAAGGAGAAAGTTGGGAGAAGCTTCATTGGTCCTTGGGGAAATGAGGGCAGCTTGAGGCTCCACAGCTTAAAGCACCAACTATATCCTTGGCTCCTACTATACAACCAGCATGGGAGAAGGGCAGGAAGCCATAAACTAAAGAGAGAAACTGCACCCAGACTAAATACATTTAGTAAGCCAGATGCCAAGACACCAACAAAAAATTACAATCCACATCAGGAAGATATGGCCCGGTTAAAGGAAAAAGATAAACCTCCAGGATGACATAAAGATGATATAAAGAAGTTGAGACAACTAATCATAGATGTTCAAACAAATCTCCTAAATAAATTCAATGAGATGGCTAAAGAGATTAAGGATATTAAGAAGATATTGGATGAGCACAAAGAAGAATTTGAAAGCATACCTAGAAAAATAGCAGATCTTATGGCAATGAAAGTCACAATAAATTAAATTAAAAATACATTGGAATCATATAATAACAGATTTGAGGAGGCAGAAGAAAGGATTGCTGAGCTTGAAGAAATGGCCTTCAAAAGTGAACATACAAAAGAACAGATGAAGAAAAGATGGAGACGATAACGGAAAAGTGGCAGAAGGAGTATTTGAAGAAATAATGGTAGAAATTTCCCAACTCTATTGAAGGACATAGATATCCATGTCCAAGATGCACAATGTACTCCCATCTGAATAATTTTGAATAGACCAACTCTGAGACACATACTAATCAGAATGTCAAATGCCAAAGACAAAGAGAGAATTCTGAGAGCAGCAAGAGAAAAGCAATGCATAACATATAAGGGATACCCAATAAGATTAAGTGTCAATTCCTCATCAGAAACCATGGAGGCAAGATGACAGTGGTATGATCTATTTAAGACACTGCAAGAGAAAAACTTCCAGCCAAGAATCTTATATCTGGCAAGATTGTCTTTCAAAAATCAGGGTGAGTTTAGAACATTCACAGATAAACAGAAACTGAGTTTGTAACCAGGAGACCGGCTTTGCAGGAAATACTAAAGGGTGTGCTACAGTCTGAAAGGAAAAGACAGGAGAGAGAAGCTTGGAAGAGTCTAGAAATGAAGATTTTACCAGTAAAAGTAACTAAAAGTTGCAATTGCAGACTCTCTCTGTTCCTTGAGATGGTCATTGTCAGTCATCATCTCCTTGTTAGTTGTCCTGTATATTCATTATCTTGATTACAGTGATGGTTTCCATGGCATATTCCAAAGTCAATACTCATCAAATTTTCACTTGTAAAGGAAAAGCTTATTTTATGTTGGTAATAGCTCAATAAACCTTAAAAAAAAAAAAAAAAGGCTTAGAGTAAAGATCTACACAGTTTGCATGGTGGTGGGGGCAGGCATTTGGCTGCCTGATCCAGGCCTGTAGCAGATTCTAAGATTCTACACCCAGATTTCCTCAGCAGGGTTGAGAATATTGGCTGCTGACAGAAAACTGCTGAACTCCTCTCAGGGAATTGTGCTCAGAAGTCTCCCCTGGGAGGAGATGGCTTAGGGTTAATAATTGGTTGATGCAGGGATACCTTGTCTCAAATATATTGTTTCAATGCGGGGCATCTTTGGAGGGCAATTGCAGCTCCAAAACTCTCCTATATGACCAATGAAGAGCTATTTTCATACACATTGAGGGTCAACTCTTCCATGAGTCCAATCCTTCCTTTCACTTTCTCATGGTATCTCTCCTGACACCACTCCCCAATAACTTTTCACCATACAAGTCTACAACTCAGGGTCTCTTATCATGGAACCCAAGTCAAAACATTTAGTCCCAGAATCAGTGTAGGAAACAGACATAAAATGTTACTTCAGAGCTGGATCTTTTTTCAGCTGATTGGCAACAATTACCTCATTTTTGGGTAGAAGATAGAGTATGGATAGACTCTGGCATGTTACCAGAATATTCAGTGGTGGCGAATTGAGATGGGTTTCTGGTAGAGGGGATGCACTGGCTGATACTTAAT
>JAQZBX010003675.1:30844-64233 GCA_029593785.1 Cabassous unicinctus
AAGCTCCCTATTTAGTCATAAAAAGTAATATCGATTCAGAGAAAGTTAAGTTCTCAACACTATCAGGTCTTTTATGCCAAAGTTAATGCTCTAATAGGAAGAAGTGGGGCCCTATAACTTGGAATGGATATATATGAGTATATGTAGATTCCTCTGGACCCATTAGGCCTGCCCAAGTGACCCATCACCCTTTGTTAGAAGTTAGTAGCCCCAATTACTTAAAGATTATTCAGGGTTCAAGTATAACAGGCACCTTCCAAAACAATGCTTGCCCTCTGTGAATCTATGTCTGCATCTACTCTTGGCACCCAGACCAAGAATAAGGGTCCAATTCCAGCATAGCACAACTGTGGAGGTGCTGGGCTTGCTAAGAGATGAAAGAACTGATATGACAAAGAGACTATACGGATTTATATGTACAGTCAGGAGACAAGAGAGTATACCTTGGACAAGATTCTGAGGGTGCTGGATCAAGGGGGTAGCAGAATACAAAGATGCATTAGGAAGATCTTTTCAAAATGGTGGCACTCTTCTGTGATATGGGATTTAGCAAGCAATCTGGAAGATGGCACTAATATGCTTCTGGAGACCCTTGGAAGCTTGGAATGAGTAATTACTCACACAAAATGATGTAGGAAGGCCAGATATGCTGAGGAACGTGGTGGAGTAAGGGATCAAAGGGCTCAGAGATCTAGACATGCTAGAAGGAGTATACTTCAAAAGACCAGAAAATCTATCAGATGACCATGTTCTATGGGAGGGCACAAGGAGCATTCCATTTATGACCTGGTGAGAGGAGCACCAGCATCACTGAGAAGCTTAATAAGTAGTAAAGGAGAGCCCCTTACTACAGGGATGGTGGTAGAAGAAGCTGTGGCATGACTGGGCTCCCTGAGTGCAATAGGGGAATATAGAACTCCAAAGTATTAGAGACTCTTAACCGGTAGAAGTAGAGTAGGACAATCACTGCAATGGTGACAAGGTTAGAGTGGTCTCCTAGAGGCCCTGACCCACAGAGTGCTTTGGAGATAGTTAATACAGCGTGGTGCCTCTAGAGACAAAATAGGTGGGAGCCAAAAAGGATGTTGCTTATGCTATCCGATCAAACAGAAAGTAATAGGTTTTAAAGAGGGAGCGAGACACATTAACTTCATTGTGATGATGATTTCATGGCTATATACATATGTCAAAAATTCATTCAACTGTGCATTTTAAATCTGTGCAGTTTGCTGTAATCAATTACACCTCAATAAAGCTGGAAAAAATAAAGATGGATAATTAGGTGACTAAGGGCAGCCAGATAAAAGTTATAGTCTCTAGGCCTGTCCACTTCTCAGAAGCAAAACCCTTTGACTGAAGGAGATGCTGTACCCCTGTGAAAAAGAGCCTACAACTCCACAAGTGAATTCAGTAGTAATTCTCCCAGTCCCTTTTCAGTTTCTATTGGCCACTTATTCAGGCAACCATATTCTGAGAATAGAGGAATACCAAGACATCATGTGGATTGCTAGTCACAGGTTCTGAATTCACAGTGATATCTTAGGATGCAAAACATCACTATGACCCCCCATTTAGAGTGGGGTTATGATAAGGGTAAGCAATAAATGAACCCTTGGTTTAGGTCAACTCACAATGGGTTTACTGCATCCACAGACATAGGTAATAAATTTACTAGTGCCTGAATATAGAATTGGAATGGACGTACTTGGAAGTTGGCAGAACCCGCACATTAGCTCCTTGACCCATGGGATAAAGGCTGTGACAATGAATAAGGCCAAGTGCCCTTGGTAAAGACAGTAAATCAAAACAATATGCATCTCAAAGGAATGTCAGATGTCAGTGCCATCATCAAAGACTCAAGGAATGAAGGAGGGGTGGTACCTCTTTTATCCTTATTTTATCTACTAGTTTAGCCCCTACACAAACCAGATGGATCATGGTGGATGGCAGTAGACTACTGACAACTTAGCCCCAATCACAGTTGCAGTGCCTAATGTGATGTCTTTACTAGAACAAATAAACCAGACACCCACTGTTAGCTATTGAGCTGGAGATTGAATTCTTCCCTATTCTTAATGATAAGGAGAATCAGAACAGTTCATATTCATTCGGCTGGACAGCAGTACATAATTATAGCTTTTTTTGTCCTTCAGATCTCTCATCCTCTATGATAATATAATGCCAATGGATCTGGACCTTTTACATTCCTAAGCTCATCAGTTAATCAGAATAAAGGAGGAAGAAATGGCAAGTGTGCTGGAGGCTTTTGAAAAATGTGCATGTACCAGGGAGTGCAAGATGAGGCCTATAAATGTTAAACATCAGAAAAGCTTTTAGGGATTCAGTTGTCAGGGACATGCCAAGACATCTCCTTCAAAGTTAAGGAAAGATTATTGAATCTCTCTCCTCCCACAACTGAAAAGAAGCACTGCATTAGGTAGGCCTCTTCAGGCAGCGTATTGCACATTTTGGGATATTCTCCAACATATTTGCAAAATAACAAAGATGGCTGCAGCTTTGAGTGGGTCCCAGAGCCAGAAATGTCTCTGTAGCAGGTCCAGGTTTTGGTGCAAGATTCCTGGTGTCCTGATGCTTGGACCATTCAATGCCAGTTAGTTTATGGCACATTCCAGTAGAAAAATCACAGGGTAGCACTGTAGATCACTAGAGTTCTGGAGAGAAAACACTGCTATCTGGAATAGAAAACCAAGTATTATTCAAAAATCAGCTCCTGTGCACTACTGGGCCCTGGTAAAATTGGTGCTTCTGTCCATGAGAAATCAAATACCCCTGAATGCACAGCTGTTCAACATGTTGAGCCTGCTAGGTCATAATTTTGGGCCATCCAGCAGCAACCCAGTTTATGATGGACGCAGTGCATCTGGGATTAGGCCCAGGCAGTGCCGGAGGTAATAATTAAACTGCACGAGCAGGTGGCCCACGTCCTCTTGTCGTCCACTCCTGTTGCAGTAGCCTCACCCTCCACTCACATCTCAAGCCACATGGGAGACCTAGAATGCAGGAGGAATCGGCTCAGAATGCTTCCGCCAGGGCAGACAGTAAGAGCCTCATATGCCTCCAAGCTATGACTACTGCCTGATAACTGGAAGTTCCTCAAGCCAGACCACCAGGCAAGGAAAAAATTGCTATCCTCATAGAGGTAATTGATGCCGGTCGTCAAGAGAAGGCAGTACTTTTATTTAGTTATTTATTTTTAATTTTATGCATTCTTTCCCCCCAGCCGGAGATAGCTCCCTCGTCTGTTTGCTCATTGTCTGCTCGTTGTTTTTGCTCGATGTCTGCTCGTTGTTTTTGCTTGATGTCTGCTAGTTGTTTGTCTTCTTTAAGAGGCACCTGGAACCGAATCTGGGACCTTCCATGTGGGATGCAGGTTGAGTCACATCTGCTCTCCAGTACTTTTATTTTACAAGAGAGTAGGTGAGAATGCTCAGGTGATGCATTGAGCTGTCTCTGTGCTCCTAGCTCTATTTTAACAGGGAATGGACAAGTACAAATGTCACAGCTGAGATGGGAATAGTGAAGAGGGACACAGGCCTCCTATACCAACGGAGGGAAACTGAAGCGGTGGAGGCTGTACTTTTCCCACTAACATTTTCCTTATGAGTTCCCCAGGATATGAGACTTATCAGTAACTTGAAGAATCTGTTCCCCAATGTAAGGAACTTACTATATAAGAAGTAAATATAATTGAGTGTACAAATGGTTGACCAAGTGGATATTGTGGCTCTGTAACCAGAGCTCCTCTTCAGCAATGACACATCCATCTCTCAAAAGCTGAAAATACCTGGAACTGATGGCTCACAGCTGAGACTTCACTGGAGCTTACCCTTGGCTGCAGGGAACTGCCTTTTCCATGATAACTCCCTTTCCCAAGAGCAGCCAGTGCCTAATGACAGGCTATTTCAAATATACAAGGTCTTCTTCCTTTGCCTCAATTTGAGATAACTGAAGGGCCATCTCAGCTCTTGAGCTCCCTGTAGGATGAGCTGAGGTCTCATTTGCAATTGCACTGTGAGCCTCGGCCCAGTCTGGTTGTGTTTATTTCCCTGCAGCTGTGTCTCCTGGGAGCGTTCCCCTTCATTGTCTTCTGCATGCAGCAACTTTTTCCTAGGGCCCCAGTTCAAGGCCTGCCCATGCCGTTTTACATTCAGCTGCCTGCTTTTCACATACACAGAGCTCACTATCAGGCTTCCTGTTCAGGAAGGTGGGCTATTGACAGACAAGATACATAAGCAAAACTGCCCCAAACTGCTAAAGGCTCCATTCAGAAACCTGATTGGTAGTCAAAGGCTACCAGACTTTTGAAGGAAAGCAACATCACAAAAAGAAAGACCAAGATGAATACACGTAATAACTATTCCTTGAAGAAAAAGAGCTAATTGGGTAAGAGAATAGGAGGCTAACTATTCTAATTAGTATTCTTGATCTAATTGTGATCTGTGTTTTAATCAGTCTTTTCCCAATTACCCCTGAAGTCGAACAACCTTTTATGTACTTATGGGCCACTTCTGTGCTCTCTTCTGTGATCTCTCTTTATATATTGTTTGATAACGTTTTGGCTGCTATGCACATAGCTAATTACCCAAGAGAAGGAAGATTTTTGTTTACTTTGGTTCCTGTTTTTTCTTTTCTTATTGAACTTCATAGCTCACTTGATTTCCCTCTCTCTCTTTCCATTCTCTGTTTTCAACCAATGTTCTGTTTCTAAGGATAGTGTTCTTTTCTAGAGGACTGTGGTCTTCATGTTGGAACAATGTAGGATTCGTTTTTTTAACATTTCTTATTTTTTTAAAGATACTTAGATTACACAAATGTTACACAAAAATATAGGGATTCCCGTATGCCCCGCTCCCCACACCTCCCACACCCTCCCACATAAACAACAGCCTTCACTAGTGTGGCACATTCATTGCAATTGATGAATGCATCCCGGGGCTCTGCCACTGAGCGTGGACCACAGTTCACACTGTAGACCACACTCCCTCCCACACAGTTCTGCAGGCTGTGGGAAGATATATAACGGCCTATATCTGTCATTGCATCGCCATTCAGGATGACTCCCAAGTCCCAAAAAAGCCCCAGCATTACACCTGTCCTTCCCTCCCTCTGCCTCCCACAGCCTCCAGTGGCCACTGCCTCCACATCAATGTTGTAATTTCTTCCATTGCTAGAATCACAACAAGTCTATCATAGAATACCAGTAAGTCCACTCTAGTCCATAGTTCGTTCTCCAGTCCTGAGGATTCTGGGATGGTGATGCCCACTCCACCTCTAATTGAGAGGGGGCTTTGATCCCATACAGCTGATGGATGGAACTCTCTTGCTTGCAGTTGTAGACTCTCTCGTTTCCTTGGTATAGTGGTTGCCAATCCTCACCTCCTTGTTAGTTGTCCTGGGTGAGTCCAATGAACTGAAGAGTGGGTGTTTCAACTCTGCTGAGACCCAGGGCCCAGCTGGCACACAGACAGCTTAAATATTCAACTCTCTTGGATGTACACCTACAAGCTCTAGCACCAAGTATGGGTTTAAATAGAAGGGACAGATGAGCCATGTGTAGGGAAGCCATAATTGAGTCCAACTCTGTCACTCTCAGGAAGCAAACTCCAAAGTAGGGCCCACTGGCAAGGCACCAAACTCTGGAGCTATCTGCCCTGACCATAGGACCTGGGTATCTCCAGAGCCCCCGGGAGCCCCACTATTTGGGGTAGTATCCACTTTGGAAGTCTATGAGATCCTGCTGAGATGTGCATAAGCGTTACCTCTGGGATGACATCCTGACTCACTTTGAAGTCTCTTAGCCATATAAACTTTTACCCCTTTTATTCGAGGTCTTTTTCCAGTTGCATTGCTAGTTGGTGTTTGGCAGTAATCCCATGGTACCAGGGAGGCTCGTGTAAGATTCATTTTTAACTAGATCTGAGGGAAAGGATGGCTTCCCGATTGGAGTCTCACCTAAAAACGGTTTTCCAGTGAGCAGAAACACTAATTCAGGACACTTTCTACCTAATTCCATAAAACATCTTCCCCTGGCTGCCATTTTAGGTGGTTTTGGGCTTAACCACCTCATAACCGATATCTGCACATATGCTACACCTGCCCTAAGACATTCTTCACTATATGCATTTTTTTCTTTTCAGACTTTGATTTTATTTATGTGTGCTTATGTAAAAGAAAAGACAACAAACCCAAATTTGTGTTTGTGATGTCTATATACATCCTGCTTTGGGATGTTATTAAAGCATCTTGGTAAAACTAATTTTAAATGGTGGCTGCATCAAATGGAATGCCATAATTTACTTGAGCATTTAGTTATTTTTATAAACTTAAGATCTTTATAAAATTTTACCATTAAAATGTAAAATGCTTTGGGCATCTCTGTATAAAAACAAACATAGATTTTTAATAAAATAATTTTTATTTTCATATTTAGTAGAAGGTTTTGTAGAAAGAAACTTCATTACAGTTTAGCTAGTAAAGGCCAAATTCTTACAAGAAAACGAGCATTTTACATCTACTCTTGCCTACACAGAAAAAGGTAGCAAATAAAGTGGCAAATAATCGATTAATAAAAAAGTGTGCCAAAAGTTTTCTGATTATAGTCTTGCGTCATGATTATTTCACCTAGAGGGAGGAAGATATGAAAACTCGCAGATTTACTAATTATGTGACTGATTTTTAAAGGCTATTGACAATTTACTTATTGAATTGAATTAGTACATTATTTCAGCTGTGGTGTTGGATTAAAAAAAAAAATAGAGAGGTATTTTGGTATTCTCCTGGAGTGTGTGAGCTCTGGGTTGTAAGGCAGTTGGGGGACTTATTTGGGCACAAAGAATGTACAAAATAAGGGTGACTAATAGATACTTAAAATCTATTCCTAAGCTAGGTAGTAAGAGAAAAATTTGGTATCTCTAGAAAGGAAGGGCTCCTACACGTCACCTAATCTTTATGTTTCATTCAGTATCATTATCCAATCTATCTAATGGGTTGGTTAGGAGAAGAGTCATCTCCTGAGCTGGTCAGCCTGTCCTAGAACCCAGGGCTTCTTCTCAGAATTGCAGTTCTTTTGATTGTGAAATTTATTAACAATAATACCTACTAGTAGTGTAGCTGTTTGGATACTTACTTGTATCCCTAAGTAACTCTGCACTTTATGTAGTAGCAGTTACCTCTGCCTTCGAATAAGAAGAAAAGAAAAATGCTTGGGGATACAAGAAAGCATTTTGTACAGAAAATGAAGCAATTTTCAAAATGGTGGCTTTTGTAGGGTTTTCTCTATGCAGACGGAATCAATATTATTTTTCAGAGTAATGGAGGATTTACTGAGATTGTTGGATTAAGACTAAATATTTTGAATGGGTCCATTGGGAAGTCAGAAAGAGAATTGTCTGGGGATAAGAAATAAGTCGACTGGGTAATGTTGAGATCTAATTAAGACTGAGCAAGAGGGATATCTTTATGATGAGAGAGCAAAATGCTCTTCCTACCTTTCACTTCCTACCCTGGATTTGTTGGGATAGCCTAGGCTTTAAAGACTGGTGCTATCATCTCATCACCACTACCACCTTGAATCAGCATTATGGTTTAGCCTATTAAGTATTTACCATGTGTCATTCAGAGCTCTAAGCACTTTGCATGTATTAAATAATTCAATCCTTACAAACTAACCCTAATGATAGTTGTGAGCTCGTTGTTATTATTCTTTTTTTCTATAGTATATGCTTCCACCAAGAATTATATTAATATTTGCATTAAACTTTATAATCATTTAAAAAATAATTATTTTAAGCTTTAGATGATTTTTTACTGATTTCAATACCCACATTTTTTTTTAAATTTCACATTTTCACTGTTGCTAAGATTTTTAAAAAATTAATTGCTGTTTTCTCTGGATTATTTTATTGAATAGTTTTTATTTATGAAACTACACAGGAACTTTCTGCATCACTGACTATAACTAAGAATGTCTTTGCTCATGAATAATAGCTCAATAAAAATTGAATTTTTGCACTGAAGTATTGTCTTCTCGAAATGTGTTCCAGTATTTATTATAGTGGCTGAATCATCTCATGGCCACTCGATTTTTTAAAATTTTCTTTTGTAGGTAAGTTGTATGTGACTAACTGAATGATTGCGGAAGTTTACTTAATTCCATAAACTTAAAAACAGAACAAAATAAATTATATATACATTGACATGGATGTCTCGTCCTTAGTTTTGTTTGGTGTTTATGGGTCCCCGTGCCCCCTTTTTAAACATTAAAGTCTCAAACATTTCTTCAGGTTTTTATGTCTGTATGTCTCAAGATTATGAATCCCTGCAAAAGTTAATGTTTTATTATTTTATTACTCTTCTTGTTCTAGTTCCAAGCAAGGGACTTGGCATCATATTTGTTAATGTAATTGAACCCCACAATGGAGCGTTGATTTAGCAGTTTGAAAGAATAATATTTAGAGCTTTCAATTGGAATTGCAGGGCTTAAAAACTGTCAATGTCATTGGCAGGCTGAAATCAGAAAGCTGTTTAAAAGAGTGAACGCCCTTGAGAAACGTGTGAAGACTAAGAGTTCTTGCTGTCAGAAACAGTTATGTCAACATGTTATGACATTAGCATGTGTTAGGACATTAACAATCTCCAGGAGGTTATAGTACCATCAGGTGACATTCATTTAGATGCTGCCAGGAGGCTGACAATCATGTTTACATTTACAATATGCTGAATATTTTCGTTAGTAACTTTGGGATGGTGATGTTAAGTCTGCAAAAGTCTGAGCTACCTTTTACCTACCCACAGGCAAAGGTTTTCATGAATGATATAGAAATGCTGAAAATACAAATACTCACTATTTTGGTTGACTCTGATGCATGGAAAAGAACTTATTAGTTTCACCAAGGGCCTAAGGGAATTTATAATGCTGTCAGATCATAAAATGGGCAACAGTGTGTTTTGGCAGGAACTTTGCCTGCCAAAGGTGTTTGGTGGCCTGTTTGATAGTGATGCAATTTCCACAGTTCTTTGCACCTGTTTTTTGCTATTGTTTTTGTATCATTTATCTACATTAAATGAATTTATATCTCTTGCTTGTGACAGGTGGTTTTACATTGTTGTTATCCAATTGTTATGCTCTTGTGAAATCTGTTCAGGTGGAAATGATTAATGGGAGTAAATAGAAAAGAGAGACAGTAAAAGAAAGTAAATCAGAAAAACAATGGTGGCAATTTTGAGAGGAGGAACCACAAGAAGTTTTGTGGTGATTTGAAGGTGTATGTGACCCAGAAAGGCGTGTTCTTAAATTCTATCCATTCCTGTGGTTGTGAACCCATTGTAAGTAGGAACTTTTAACGAGACTTCTTCAGTTAAGATGTGCCCCACCTCATTCAGTTTGGGTCTTAATTCTATTACTGGAGCCCTCTATAAATGGCATGAATACAGAGAGGAGAGAGGAAGGGGAGGGTAAGGGAGGGGAGGGGAGGGGAGGGGCGGGGAGGGGAAAGAGAAAACCAGGGAAGCAAGAAGCTGAAATCAAGGAAACCTTGCAGAGAAGGGAGTGACCAACTGACGCTACCATGTGCCTAGCCATGGCCTTCCCACTGGTCTTCTGGAATAAAGCATCACCTTGGTGATGCCTGGACTTGGACATTTTCCCAAACTCGAAATGTTAAGTGAATAAATTCCCATTGCTTAAGCCAAACCCATTTCATGGTATTGCCTTGAGCAGCCTAGGAAACTAAATTAAGTTGAGAACTTAAATGAATGAATAAATTGCCAAAGAGAAGAAAAATTTTTTGCATTTTATTATAGACTCTTAGAGACAGTATACATAAAAGTAAAACTCTTCAGATGATTATGGGGTAAAATCAGTTCAACAAGAATACTGCTCTTACTGTCAAAACAACTACACCTGCTCAGCTATGCACAGCATTTTGGGTCTAAGAACTATATCCTCAGATGAAAGAATCATTGATTTGTCTTATTTCCCACTTGCCACTCACATTACACATGGGTAAGCAACTACACAGAGGGTTTGTTTTGGGCAGGGTCAGTCAATCATCAGACATTCTATAACCTCTGCCTGGAAAGTAAAATGATAGCACTGCAAGACAAATAACATATCCTGGTAATGTGACAGGCAGGGATTAATTTTGATAACACTGCTTACTTTCATTTCCTTTTAAACAAGTCTATGTTATTTATGACACAGTGTGAAATTGCTCCAAGGCTTGACGTGATGAAATGAGGAATTCAAAATCAGAACACTGTTATTCTATTTATAGAATGCTTATTAAAATTCAAATGAAAGAGAATTACAAAGGTCAATTCACCTTTCCTAATAAGAGGGATTTATAACCTTTTAAAAATACTATTTTTCTTACCAAATCGAGTCCTTCCTAACTTGTAAAGAAGAATATATTTGTATATGCCAGATTGTCAATAAATATAAGTAGCATCAATTAATTTGATCAAAAATGGTTGAAAATTAAATCTGCTTTAGTTTTTAGGAAAGAATATATGAGAGTACAATGGCAAGATTGCTATAATATAGATCTGGAATCCCTAGAATTTTGGGGAGATTTACTTTCTAAGTCCCCCTATCTTGAGATATAGCATATCAGTACTGGGAGTTGGGGGCAGGCATCATGATGATATCACCTGGCATTGAGTAGGGTCAGTGGCGTGCTGGTATGAAAGTCTCAGCTTTGAAAAAGGAAAAAGACACCTATGTCAACTGCACATTCTGGTCCAAGGAGGACGGGAAGTGAATGGATGTGAGAGAATAACAGTGCAGCCTCACACAGGAGAAAGCACCCTGTTACCATGAGTAGAATCCTACTGTTCCTGGAACTGGTCAAATGTGGACATTGTACTGAAATGGGGAAGACTGGTGCATGCTGTAGGAAGAGAGTCAATTTGTATATATTGTCTCTCATATGTGTATTTGACAAGCAAGGAGAAATGTCAGATGGATGAATGAATATAAGAGTCTGGTGTTCAGGGGAGAGAGAATAGAAATATGTGAGTCATCAGAATATAGATGGGATTTAACAGGTCTGGGACTAGTGTAAGGTGAGGGAGGCACTTGCCTCTGGTGCAGAATTTAAAGAGGCAGCACAAGCCTTAGTAATCAAGACAAATAAATTTTAGCTCATATTTTAAAAATAAGAATTAATGCAAAAATTCTATGATGAAAAAATGTCAAAATCTTAAATGTCCCACTCAAGCTGGTTGTGATTCCTTAGGGAATCAGTTTAGGTAGAGAGGAGAACAAATCCAAAGACTTAAACCTGGGGCATTCCAATCTTTTATCACTGGGAAGGTGAGAAGGAAGCACAAAGTGAGGATAGGAAGGAGGGGCCAGAGAGCCAAGTGCATGGGACTGAGTGCCAGGGGAAGACTCAGCAGGGACAGGAGATGCAGGTATCTTGAGTAGATGCAGTTTGAGGAAAGTCATTTGCATTAAAAAAAATTAGAGATCATTAATGACCTTGCTGAGAGCTGTTTCGGTTGAGTTTTGATTGGAGTGAATGACAGGGGAGTATCGACAACACTTTTGGGGAGTTTGCTGTAATGAGCAGCTGGGAAGGAATGACGGCTATAAGGTTTTGGGGTCAAGCATGAGAGATAATGCATTACATTTGTGTAATTATGGAAATAATGCAATAAAAAGGGAAAAGATGGTGATGCAGGGGACCTTGGCTGTAACTACAGGAGTGCTAACCTTGAGTAGGTGAAAGGGAACAGATCCACTGCCCACTAGAAGGACTGGTTTAGAAAGGATCATGGGCAGGTCATTCACTGGAACATTAGGGAAGAAAACGTAAGTGGGCACAATCCTCAATCCTGACCAGCAATCCTTCTATATTATTTTAGTTCCAAAATTGAATATCTTAAGCCCCCAACTTTTTTTTTTAATTACTCCATCCCATCTGTTCCTCCTATCCCACCTGATGCAGTAGAGAGCTTCATTCTTTATCTAAAATAAATATCTAAATAAACAAAGCAGATTCCATGAGACATAAGCTCTCTTAACATCCTACTTTTCACCAAACTTATCTGCCACGACTTTGACACTTCTCTCATCTGTGAGAGGTCTCAGTTGAAAAGTTGCCTCTCTTCCTAAGACCCATTCCTAACGACACTATGGATTCATCTTCTCTCACCAATACGGAGACCTTGCCCCGTCCATTGTTCCATTTCTTACATATTTCTTCAGCCTCTCCCCATCTTCAAGTCCTTCCCGTTCTCAGATCTCTCCCATCAAAAGAAAGTAAAACCTTCTTCAATCTTATAAATGGTGATTGAGTCATGTCCACCACAAAGACATGTTCCAGTCCTAACCCCCTTGTCCTGTGGGTGCAAATTCATTTGTAAATAGCATCTTTGAAGATCCTGTGAAGACGAGTCAAACTGAATTGGGGTGGGCCTTTACCTGGTCTTACTGGAGTCCTTACAAGTGGAAAAGAATTGCATTCTGAAGTAGAAGTCACCTGGCAGTGGCTTAGACTGGTTGCTGGCAAACCTCCACAAGAAAGCTAGACTTTGCAGACGTTACGGCTTGCCAGCACCTTGATTTTGTACTTGTAACTTCCAAAACCTTGAGACAAAAATGCCTGTTGTTTAAGCAAACTGCTCTGTGGCATTTGGCTATAGCAGCCCTGGCAAATTGTTTCACTTCTTTTCATCCCTTTCCCTTCAAAGCTAAAATTCTAAGAAAGAATCTATACTCCCATCACTTTCTCATTTCTTATTCATACTTTCTATTACTATCAGTGTAATTATCACAATTATCAGTAATAGCAGTACACAATATGTGAAACACATAAAGAGGTATAAGCAATAAAAATAAGTTAACCCATGAAATAATCACCAAATTTAAGAAGTTAGATAACAAATTAAATCTCAACTACCTGTGTACCCTCTTCAACTGCAATTCCTCTACAACACCCAGAGAAAAAGATTATTTCCTTGAATTTGTTGTTTATCCATCTCATACATATATTTTTTTAATCTTTTAAAATATATGTATGTATGCCCAGAAAATATATAATTTTGCTTTGCGTGTTTAAACATTTTATATTCATCTTATCATGTGGTATGCATCTTTATGAAACTTTTTTTCTTTTCTCTCATTTATTTGTGAGATTTTTCCATGCAGATATATAAATATCTCTAGTTATTCATTTTTACTCTTAAATAATACTTATTTTATTAATATACCACTAATTGTATGTTGAATTCCAAATGAATGGATATTTGTGTAGCTTACATTTTTCTTTAATTCAAAAAATGTTGCAATGACTATTCTTGAACATGTCTCCCCATAAACAAGTGGAGTGTTTCTAAAGGGCAGCAATTCTCAAAGTGTGACCAGGAAGCTTTTCAGGGGATTCTTGTGGTCAAAGTTATTTTCATAAAATAAAACAATGCTACTTGTGTTTTTCACTCTCATTCTCCCATTCAGTCCAAAGGGTACTTGAGATGGGCTATCCCAACAGATTGAGTGTAGAGTAGCTGTGAGAACCTAGCTGTCTTCTATTAAGCCAAGTGAAAAGATGTAAAACAATGCCTTTCTTCTTGTTACTTTTTTATTTTTGAAAATTTAGTTATTTTTATGAAAAATACACTATCTTAACATGTAAGCAGCTTATTGTTTTTATTTTGAAATTAAGCAATATTTCTGTTTTAATTTCTAATATATTAAATATTGATAAATAAATACACATAAACAAATATTTTGGGTCTTTAATAACTCTGAAGATGGTCCTAGTACTAAAGGTTTGAGAGCTTCTGTTCTAGTGCATATAACTGAGTGGCTTTGTCAGAAGGTTTGTGCAGCATCACATTTATTAGATAGGCTGATTTTCACTCTAAACAAATATCAGATGAGAAGTCCTGTAGCTCCTCAGTCTCTCCATTATTTGATATTGCCATCCTTTTATTACTGTTTCCAATCTGATGGAGACAAACTTGCATTTCCTTGTGGTTTGGATTCCCGGTTCTGTCATGTTGGGGATTGAATCGTGTCCTCCACAAAAGCCATGATCAGGTCCCAGCCCCTGGTCCTGTAGGTGTGAACCCATTTGTTAAGAGGACTTTAAAGATGTTACTATTCATTAAAGTGTGGACTCCAATTGCTTAGCCTTCCTTTAAAGTATTTAAACACAGTTTTGTAATTTTCTTTATAATTTACACCTTTAAAAAATGTAAATGACAAACTACACAATCCTTTTGCTGCATAGGTCTGTGAGATTTAACACATGTATAGGTTCATATAACCACTATCTCAGTTGGGATAGAGAACAGTTCCAGCACCCCAAAATTCCCTTTTGTGCCTGCCCTTTACCCATACCCCCTGGCTACCAGTGATTAGTTTTTCATCTCCTGGTTTTGCCCTTTCCAGAATTTCATATAAAAGGAAACATAAAATATAAACATTTTTGAGACTGGCGTCTTTTCCTGACCATCGTGGTTTTGCGATCCATCCAGATTGCTGTTTGTATCAACATTTTGTTCCTTTTTATTGGTGAGTCATATTCTTTTGTATGGATGCACAGTAGTTTGTTTATCCATTCACCCACTGAAAGATATTTGTGCTCTTTATAGTTTTTGGTGATTATGAACAAAGCTGCTATCAGCACTAGCATTTAGGCTGTTTTTGAGAACTTACGTTTCCTTTCACTAGGATAAATACCAGGAGTGGGTTTGCTGGGTCATACAGTAAGTGCATGTTTAAAAAGAACTTTGAACATTCCAAAAGAGTGAAAAAGGGCCAGACCACTTTCCATGCTCACTCCACTCAGCCGCATAGCCTCTTCACTGATCCTCAGGTCGCCTGGACACACAATGTCTCTTCTCTTTCTAACATGCCCTGCCGAATGCCGAGGAGCCCTTTTCTCTTCTGATTGTCACTTAGGACGTGGGTCAGAGCAGTATTTTCAGGTATGGAATAGGCTCCTTCAGAACCCAAAGAGGCCTATTGCTTACTCATCCGAAGTACACAACACTATCATTTGCTTTACATAGAAAGAAACATCGCGGCAGACCCCAAACCACTGGATGTGTCCACGTTTACTGAGGCCCCTGAGCCTTCACAGTGGGCACCTGCTGCTCTCTGGAGTCAAGGTGGCTGCCAGGGCCTCCCCATGCCAGCCAAATATCATGCCCACTTTGTCCAGCTAGTGGGATGTCACTGCTATCGTGGACCAGTGTGGGGTTTTCAGGATGTCTAGACTGCCCAGAACTCCTCTCCCTGTGTTATAACAGAGAGTAAGAGAGTTACCTGAGCCCAGGGATAAAAACTGTAGTGTAGACTTGCCATCTGATCCAAATGAGCATGTGTGGAGCCAGTTGATACGATAGTCGGTGCAGCAGTTTGATATTGTTTATGAATTCCAAAAATAGATATTGGATTATGTTTGTGAACTGGTCTGTTCCTCTGGGCATATTAGATTGGATTGGATTCAGAGGTTTCACTTTTACTTGATTAAGTAATGATTAAGGCTTTGATTGGGCCACGTCAGTAGGACGTTGAGTTCTTGCCCTCTTGGTGGGCAGGGACTCACAGAGAAAACAACATGTCAGAAGAGAAAGTTAGAGTTTTGAGCTGGAGCCCTGAGAAGTAAACACACAGGAGAAGGACACAGAGAAGCAGATACCTGAGGAAAGAAAGAAGGCTCCATTAGACATGGCAGAGGCTCTGGGAAGAGAGACGAGCCGTTCACCTGATAGTCTACAGCTGACCTTGTGGCGAGAGCAGAGCAGCTGAGCCCAGGGAGAAACAAGCCCCAGGAGAGAGACGAGACTTATCCCAACCTACAGCTGACATTGGAAGAAGTTGGGACCATGGAGCCTTAAGAGAAAGAGGGAGCCTGAACCCTTGCAGAGCAATCTTGCTCCAACACGTGGCTACAGACTTTGGTGAGGGAAGTAACTTTATGCTTTATGGCCTTGTGACTGCAAGCTTCTACCCCAAATAAATACCCTTTATAAAAGCCAACATATTTCTGGTACTTTGCATCAGCACCCCTTTGGCTGACTAATACAGTGGGTCATGGGAATATAGGTTTAGGATACCACAGAAACTTTCAGCAAATGATCCTTTTATTACCTATACAGAATAGAGTCCAGAAAGAGCAAATAATCTCCTTGTCCCTTACAAAGCACAAAGAGTCCAAAAGAGCAGGGGCAGAAGCAACAACACCTGATCCAAACCAAAATTCTGAGTTTATCATCTACTTTCTTGAATCATGGCTGGAACCAATGGTCGCAAGTTGTTTTCCCAGGAAGTGGATTCTGAAATGGAAAGTAGCATGCAGGAAATTCATTCTGCAGTACCACTGAGATACTCCATTGTGGAAGGCAAGGAAGTAGGACTGAGGAGAGGAGGAAGTTCAGCTTCAATGCAGTTCCCATGAAAAGCCCAGTGTCCCCACCAGAAGGTGAAGGGGCCCTTCAGAATTGAGTGGAGGGGCTGGGTCTTTGTAGCTCAATGTCAATCAGTCATTGGATGTGGCGTGCCGTGAGAAGGCAGCGCGTCCTTGGACAGGGAGCATTCTTCAGCTGAGGCTGTTCCCAAAGCAGATTGAGGGTTGAGGGCCGTCTACACTCAGCACCTCCACTAGTTGGGTGAATTCACCTTCATTCCAGAAGGAGTATCTGAGTGGCCCATCTCAGGGACACAGAGCCTTCAGCTTTTCTACCAAGTCACTGTATCTTTTTCTGTCCTACAGCTTCTAAACTTCTGTCTGTACTTATCTCCTTTACCATTCTCTTTGTTTTTGGTTTCTTCCTTTAAAAAAATCTCTTAAATGACATTTTAGAGGTAAACACATGTTCAAAGTACTGTATTGAAGCTTTATTCTGATGAGGACACTATTTCTTATGCTGTCCTGGCTTTCCATGCACTTCTTCCAGATCTAGTTGTCTATCCAGAAGGCTATTTAGGAAACAGGAGCTCCACTGAGCAGACTTTTTAATTTCCAGTTTCTAGGGCTGCAAGCCAAAGAGAATTGCTATAGTGACAGAGAAAGTTATGCCACTCTGAAACATGGGGCATGAGGCAGGCCGTGGTACACCCTAGAAACTTTCCTCTTAAGGTGGCTCTTTTCAGGCACACATGCACACACACAAACACACATGGCCCTCTTCACACACACATCCACACACAGGAACACATACATATGCGCTTTTTAGGCAGAGGAATTGATTCAGGAGACAGATGCAGAGAGCAACTCTTCTGCTGCTTAATAACATCCTGACTGTATACCTATTTGGGTAGTTTATTATATCCATATTCAATTAAAAATGAGAAAGCCCAAAGAATGATTACACTGATATTTAGAAAGCATGTCCTTACCAATGCTAATTCGTCCCTAAAGTAATACAGCTAATATGAGCTACATCATTTAGAGTTTGGCCTGAAGCCTGTTATGAGAAAATTCCACTTCGATTTCAGCTGTAGCATATCATTTGGTCAAAATGCAACTCTTGTACTTATGTTCTGCAGTAGCTGTCTGCCCGCCTTTCGGTTGAGAGCTTTTATCCCTTTCCCAATTTGGTCCAGCCCCCTTCATTACACTGCTCCCAAGGGATTTCTGTGAGTGGAAGGACCATTTAGAAATGAAGGAGGATTCCATTAATTGTGGGTAGTTGGTGTTTATTGCAGAATGAAGCTGCTTGATTTCCCCTCAAGGGAAAGATCAAAGAATGTTGAAACCTTCCACTCAGAAATACATTTTGTTATAAAACCTCAATACCCTTTACTCAACAACAGAGATAATTAACTTTAGTGGTGAATGGGCTATTTCTCCAAAATGAATTTTCAGGTGGGTAAACTGAGGCCAATGGGGATTAAGTTATGCATACAAATTTGTACAATTATTTAATGTCAGAGCTGGGGATAGAGTCCCAGTACCATGGGCCTTAGAATTGATTTCTTCCATGAATAAGTAAAAAAGTCTCAATAAGATAGGATACTTTTTCAATTATTTGTTTTAAAATATAGTTCGAATATCTGAAATATAAGAAAAATCACAATATTAGTCATAATGCATTGTGCTTGTATTGAAATATGGAAAATACCACAGATCTGGGTTACTAGTACTACAAGAAGAGTGTCCTGGTCCTGAGGGGTACAAAATCATGCCCATTTTTTGTTTTGCCTATCATCATTGCAAAATGACCTTGCAGAAGAATGAAAAAATTGTTAGATATAATTTTTGAGTCATAAGAATGTTTTCGGTAAGTACTTCTAAATTTTGCCATAGATAACTAACAGGTAGACTATTCAACATGATTAAAAACCTTTTTGAACCTAGTTAAGCTTCAGATGTAACCTTGTCTAGAAATTGAATTATTAATCATGCTATACCATATCAGCCTAGGACATTTTCTATGTACACTTGGTACTCTAAACTTTTCTATGTATAAACAGCCATCTTGTCATACACTGGACATTATGACTTATTCTCTATGTTCTGTTTGATCTATTGATTTGCATCAGATTAACCTATTTGTATTTTCAGTAAGCTTTTGCTTTTTTTAAACTAAAAAATATGGCATCTAGCCAAAAGCATGTATAAAACACAGATGCTTTCCTTAAATAACATAGCTAAAAGTGGATTTTCCACTTTGCTTAAAAATTCCACCAGGGTTTTTATTGGAATTTTCCAAGATTATTTAAAACTGTATTTGAAAGAGCAAAGGGCCAAGAGTAGTGATGAATTGCCTAAGAAGGAGAAAGGGAAGTTAGGGACACTAGTTTTCATAAGATAAGACATATTGTAATCTTACGGGTTATATGGTGTATTAGTCAGCCAAAGGGGTGCTGATGCAAAGTACCAGAAATCTGTTGGCTTTTATAAAGGGTATTTATTTGGGGTAAAAGCTTTAAGTTATAAGGCCCAAAAGAGCCAACTCAAGGCTGCTTTCTCACCAAAGTCAGTTGCCACGTGTTGAAGCAAAATGGCGGGCGACCTCTGCCTGGTCTTTCCTTCCTTCTTCCCCTTAAGGCTCTGTGGGCCCAGCTTCTTCCAATCTCAGCTGTAGGCTGGCATAGGGCTCGTCTCTCAGGGCTTCCTATATCAGTCTGGCATAGGGCTTGTTTCTTTCCAGGCCTTCTCAGCTGTTCAGCTACTCTGTTCTCTTTAGCTGCAAACTATCAGGTGAATGGCTCATCTCTCCCCAGGGCTCTAGGATCAAAACTAACAAAGTTCTCTCCTCGTCCATGTCTTCCTCTCTCTTCCTGTGTGTCTTCTTGAGTGTCCATTTATATCAGCCCACCATGGGGGTGGGATTCAACCCAGCATCACACCCTACTGCCATGGTCAAATCAAAGCCCTAATCGTTCATCAAGTAGACATAAAACCTTTGAATTTAACACAATCAAAGAGTATCACAGCCAGAGGAACAGACCGCTTTACAAACATAATTTTTCTCTTTTTTGGGGATTCATAAATAATATCAAACTGCCACATGTGGTATGAGTTATAAGTAAATTTTGAATGTTGTCAAAGTATTTGTATAATGAGATGATCCTATACACATATAAATACATGATTATTCTGTTCAAATGGTAAATTTTATCACCAAATTTTCAAATCATAAACCAATTTTTAATTCCTGGAATAAACTGAACTTGATAATGATTCATTAATTTGTATACTTGGTTGGGTTTCATTTGCTAATATTGTACATTCTTTTAGGATTTTGCATCTATGTTTATGAACGAAAATGGATATCTGTTAGCATTTCTAACACCTTTTGTCTGGTTTTGGAATAAAAGTAACACCTTCTTCTAAAAAGAATTGGAGAGTGTTGTCTCTTTTCTATTCCCTGAAAGAGTTTTTGTAAATCTTAAGCTTTTCTTCCTGAATATTTGGCAGAACTCACCTTACCCTGGACTTTCCAGGATATCCAGGACCTGCTGCCTTTTACATCACTTCGGTGCTTTTTTGTTCATCTGTGTCACTTGCCTGCCCCATGCTCTGCTGTCACAAGCCTCCATCACAGTAAAGCTTATGCAGGCAGATAAATATCAATAGAATACAAAAAAAAAAAAGGGGGCTCCTCCTCCCAAATGTTACAGGAGATAAAGGTAATAAACTACCAGGAGATGAAGAAAGAGTGGAAAAGTGGTTGTTAGCCCTCAAAAGAAAGCACAAAGGCAGCTACAGTTCCAGGAGAGACGCTGATGTTTTCCCAAGAATAAAAGGTTAGAGCTGTCACACTGCAGACAACAGCTGTGACAATTGTGGCGGAATCCACTGTGCAATGAAGTCAGCTACACTAGTCAAACACACTTTCCCTTTCATCCCCTTTTAATCTTTATTTTTGTTTCATTTTCTTCATTTCTATGCTTTATGCCTCTTCCTATGCTTTCCTGTGGGATTGTACCCCCTAGTGCTCTGCATAATTTACTTTTCATTTCTGAAACATTTTTGTCTCTTTCTTTCGTTCTTTCCTGAGTTCTGTTAGCTCCCACTGCACTCTCCCATGGTTCAGTTGTAACTCCAAGTGTTTTGACCATAGTTTCTATTGCCTTCTCATTTTTGCTTATGTTTCTTCACAGATGAAATTATCCTGTTAGATTTTTCTTTACATTCAAGTCAAAGTCTTGTGTTACAATCTGGTTTTGGTGACATTTTTCTGGTGAGTTTTCTTGGGCTCCTAAGAAGCTGTGTTTTATGTTTCTTAAAGTATCTTTCAGCGAATGCTACAGTTTTGCTTTTTATGGAATGGATATTTGAATGGATTGGATTTTCTAGGTGTCTGTTGGCGAAGGATCTCTGCAAGACAGGGAGGAGGTTGGATCCTTTCCTGGTTCCTCAGCTCAGGGAATCATTTTCCACTGCTGACTGCTTTCTGTCAAGTGTCTTGCTTTCTGTGGCCAGATTTCCTCTGATTCTGCCATCCTGTGTTTTTTAGGGGCTGCTACCAATAGACCTTTCCTTCCTGCTCTTTGCTTTGACTGCTGCCTCTGATGGACTTTGCCCCTGCAGTCCACAGGGGTCTCTTCTCTTTTAGAACCAGTGTTGACTTCGGTCTGGAGTCTCTGTCCTCTGTGCACGTTCTCCATCATCCCAGGGCTTTTGCCTTTCTCTATAGATGTTCCTAATTAGGGTAGAACCCCCTCTTTTCGGGCGTGAAGTTTTGCTCATGTTTCTTGATTCTGCTATCAATAAATAGCCCAACACCCCCTGTTCTTTCTTGTTACCCTGCTCACCAGCTACCCCCTTGCAACTTCCAATCCACTTGCCCAGGACAATTATTTTGGTTTTTGCCTCCCTTCTCCCAATTTGCATATAATTTAAAGTTTGCATCTAGTCTGTCATCTAGTTTCATTGATTTTATATGTAGTGTTTAAAAATTAATTTTCTGTTTTTTTTTTTCTGTACAGATTTTCTCCCTTTTCTGTTTTCCAGTGTTTGCATTGAAGAATCAGCTATTGTCCTAAGTGTTGTCTTATTGCCTTTTCTTTCTGTCCACTTTTAAATATATTTTGGTGCTCTATAGTTCTATTTAAATGTCCCTCTATCTCTGTATCTATATTTCTCTATCTATCTATCTATCTATCTATCTATCTATCTATCTATCTATCTATCATCAGCTCTATCAAATCTACCATCTTTAATTTTCATTTTGGTATTCATTATGCTTCTTGCATCTAGGACATCCTATCTTTTTTTATCTGTTTTATAAAAATTCACAGCCATTATTCCTTCAACACTGGCTCAATCTTATTTTCTCTAATTTTTTTAAAACTTGAATTTAGATTATGTATTATAATCTACTGGACTTAGATTAAGCAAAATTTTCTTACTTTCTTGTCTGTGTTTCTTAGCCATTTTTAAAAAATTGATTTCTATCTTTGTGCCTCTCTGTGATGCATTCTGAATTATTCCTTCAGACTGATTCTTCATTTGCCAGTTGTCTCTTCAGCTTCTTTGAATCTGCTACTAAAACCCTTTCTTGAGTATCAAATGTCAACGTTTTATATCTTATTTCACAAAATTCGATATTCTTTTTTCAAATATTCTGTCAAATTTCATGGTCTCCTATTCCTTTCTCATTCATTTAATTTTCCATCTTAATTCTTTAATATGTTAAATGTGTTATTTCACACCATTTATCTGATAATTCCAAAATCTGCTCTAGTTTGTGGATTGGAACATGTTGTTTGTTATCCCTCAAGGTGTTTTCTTTGCTTACGTGTTTTGTGATTTTTCATTCCAAGGCCATGTACATTTACATGTAATCCGTGAAAATTATTTAAAACCTAAGTCTAAATTGCTTTCCTTCAAAGACATTTTTCTTTGCTTTTTCCAGATACCTGGGTGCACATTTTTGATTAGTTATTTTTTTCCAGTCACAAAACTAGTAAGTATTCTTGCTCCCAATTTAAATAAAATTTGACTTGTGTTTAAGGATTTTGGGGGAAAAATAATTTTTACTTTCTGTTTAGAGTCAGTGCTGACGGCTGGCAGTGCACTCACAGTCTTCTACTAGAGAGCTGTTTTTTCCTAGTTTATCCCTAAGTTGTCACTTTAAGCCAGTCCCTACTTTTTGCAGGGTTCATAGACAATATTTTTTGAAATATTTTGTAGAGCAATTTATGGTGTGCTATGCTGGATGAGTTTCTTTTGGATAGAAGTTACTCTTTATTGCTTGGAACTGAACTCTATTTCTCCTCTTTATTTACATATTGCCATTTACCTTTCTCAACCTCCAACAAACTCTTCTGTAGTGGAATGATGGCAACACCATAAAACATTATTTTTAGTGGCATGCTTCTTCACTTATATTTTGCATATTATCTTTCGGGCAACTTTGCAACACATAAGGAAAGAAGAGAAGACAAGTGTTATACCTACATTGTAAATGAGATTGCTGGAACACTAAGAGATAATGCAACAGGATCAAAGAAACAAAGGACAGGTGTTATACCTACATCGTAAATGAGATTGCTGGAAGACTGAGAGATAAAGCAGCAGGATCAAAGACACAAAGCAAGGCTCTTGCTGATAGATCTAGAATAATTCCCTGCTCTTCCTCCACCTGGCTCAGCGTCCTCCTTTTTGCTATCCCACTATGGCCATATTAATTCTGCAGGGACTTTGTAGCTGCTATTTTCTATATCAGACAATGTAGCAGAAACACTCTGCTATTCAAAGTTGTTGACAAAAGCAAGTCTATCCTTTTAGGACTTCTGTTATTTTAGAGATCTGGGACAGAGTCTAGAGTCTTATAAGGTCTGGGGGAAAATACGAAGTCTTGATAATTGCTACTGTCAGCTTTCTCACTTCCTCTGTTGGAAATTGGAGAGTGTCCAATTATCCTATAATTAACACTGAAATTAAAATAAACGAAAAAAATTCAGAATGACCTTTGAGAGTCTGGTAGATAGAAAATGACAACAACATAGCTTTAGTTTCCAGTTCAAATCTAAGGATGATAGCAACTGGAAATCATTACGCTACCCATAGCTTCAAGCCATGGCTCTTCAAAGAAAGCACACATCAAAGTCAGCTTCTCATGCTTTAAAAAAAAATCTGGTTTATCTATGATCTCTTTTTAACATTAAATGGCAGTTCAGTATAGATCACATGCATGCAGAGGTCTAGAACTTTAAGAATCAAATATAGTTTGTATTTTCATCGGATTTGACAGTTACTTGGTGGATTAATGTTTCAGGCAGGTTTTACGCTTACTCAGGCATAAGGATTTTATGCAGAAAGCATATGACTGTGACATTCAAAGTGAATATTCAGAGACACAGTGATTCCCGTCGTAGAGTACAGAGGGAGCATGTGCAAAAAGGATTTGAAAACATCCATGTGAGGAAACAAGCTAAGCCTTAAGTGCACACTTAAAAAGCAGATTCCAAGGAACATCAGAAGGTCCTCGAATTTTGACTTCCTATCCCTGAAAGGAAAAAGATAACCTCAAATTAATTTCTTGTTTCACTCTTCTTGCCATACCTTGGCTTAAATTTTAGAGCAGATCTTGTGTCTGTTATATCAGTCTCACCTTGATTATCATGCACCATTTTGATGCAACTATATTTCTGGTTGGTTTTTGCTGCTGTCCTATCTCAGATCACAGGAACTATTTGGTTTTTAATCTTTGGTACATAAAGAAAACAAATGTATTATACAACATTCTCCTTGCTTATCTCTCTACCAACATCTCTCCCCAGCTGAATCCATTCTCCACTGCCACCATAACTGTGGGTTTGATTATGTCATCCTCTTTTTTTTTTTTTTTTGTTACATAAATTAACCCATTTATTAAAGGCTAGAGATGATTCAAATTGTGGCACTCCTACTGGTCTGTCAATTCCTTCAGTCTCCTGATGGCAGACTTTTCTGTGACTGCAGAGGTGGTATTGTAGGTCCAGGCACCACCAGCTACTGTTTTCATGCAGGAACCACAATGTCAGATCCCCACAGCTTTTCTCTTCATTTTGGTCTTGCCACAGAAAGAGCAAGTGTACTTGGCGTGCTGGCTGATTTCAATTTTCTTCACCATCTTCCTAAGCGAGGCGCCATAGTGGGTCCCATATTTACCAACAATTCCGACATTCTTGGTACGTTTCGCCATGTTGCCGCGAACTAACTCCGAGCCCAGAGAGCATGTCATCCCCTTTTAGCAGGGACATGAAGAGCTATTTGCACACTGATGCTCATAATGGCATTACCCACAAGTGCAATGCAAGTGTCCATCAACAGATAAATAGATAAACAAAACGCACTGTATACATATGTATTAGTCAGCCAAAGGGGTGCTGATGCAAATTATCAGAAATCTGTTGGCATTTAAAAAGGGTATTTATGTGAATTAGAAGCTTACAGTTACCAGGCCATAAAGCTTAAGTTACTTCCCTCACCAAAGTCTGTTGCCACGTGTTGGAGCAAGGTGGCTGCCAACATAGCCTTGCTTCTCTCCACAAGGCCAGCAGTAGACTATCAGGCGAATGGCTTATCTCTTCCCAGGGCCGTCTCTCTTTCCTCATGACCAAGCTCCTCTGTGTGCTTACATCCCCTGGCTCCAGCATTAAAACTCAGCATCAGAACTCCAACTCTGTCCTTTGCCGTGTCTTTTATCTATGAGTCCCCACCCGTCAAAGGATAGGGACTCAACTTTGGGACTCAACTTTGATGTGGCCCAATCAAAGCCCTAATCATAATTTAGTCATGCCCAGAGGAACAGACCAGTTTACAAACATAATCCTTTATCTATTTTTGGAATTCATAAATAATGCCAAACTGATACAACATACAGTGGAGTGGGATATTAACTCAGCCATAAAAAGTACTGAAGTTCTGATGCATGTGACAGCATGGATGAACCTTGACGATATCGTGTTGAGTGAAATAAGTGATACAGAAAAGGACAACTGCTCTATGATTTCACTTACGTGAAATAATTAAAATATGCATATTCATAGAGTCATAAGCTGGAATGTAGGTTACCAGCAGCCAGGGTGAGGGTAGGGAATGACTAATTAATGCTTAATTCATATGGAGTTTCTTTTGGGGTGATGGAAAAGTCTTGGTAATGGGTGATGGTGCTGGTAGCACAACATTGTGAACGTAATCAACACCACTGAATCATAGATTGAGTGTGGTTATAAAATTTTAGGTTTATATATGTTACCAGAATAAAAGTTTTAACAGAACATTAAAAAAAAAGCCAACAAAAATACCTCTTTGACTAATTGTTGCCACAAGATAAAATAGTCACTTATTTCTTTGGTAACCAAAGCTATGCATGATAGGGTTCCAGCAAATGTATTTCTAGTTGCCTCTCCCTCCTGAGCTTAAAATCTTCTCTCCAATGTTATGGTGACTTTGAACTTCTTACCGTACCTGAAATATAGGGGCCCCTTCGTGAAACTATGACATTTCCTGTATTGAAAGAGCCTTTCATTAACTCCTTCTTTGCTCGGAAAACTCATACTCACCCATCCTTGTCTTTGTTGTGAAAACTATTTTGATTCTCTAATATGGATGGCTGTGCCTCACACCATTTCCCTATGACACTTTGTTCAAAATACTGTAATTGGATTTCCCCTGTATTTCTGTTACATCTTACCTGGGAGTTTGTTTCCTTTGCTCTCTAATATGGATTTCTGTTACATCTTACCTGGGAGTTTATTTCCTTTGCTCTCTTATAAATGTCCTTATGCCAGGACGTTAGCCCATGAAAGGAAGAGTTTAGGTTGATTTAACAATTAGCATTGATATACATACATGAAGATACATATACATGCAGTCATCATTGTCAGCTGAACACATAAGAACAACCAACATCAATTATAAATCTATTCAATTTAAAGGTCAGTTGTTAAAAATTATCACTCACTCACAAAATGGAAAAAACTCTATCACAGCAGAGCTAAGAGATATGTGACTGTTTTAATCCTCATCTAAATTTGTTTTGAGTCATTTAGTGAATGTCAGGTCTTTGAGCAAATATTGACATAGTTCAGGGGTGAGACAGCTGGGAATTGTGCAGTCCTTCCCCCTACAAGCTTGCTAACAGCGAGAGAAAGCCCTAACCAATATTCTGCCAAACCTAAACTACGTGGTAGTAAGTGGTTGGTCACAAACCTTCTCATTCCCTGCAGGATGTGTGGGGTTTCCGACTGTGTCCCAGGCTTTCCAACCAGCCCCTTGCACAGGGAAGCTCATGAAGGCAGGCACAATGACCTTCTAATGGCAGGATTGGATCTTATACTTGGATCTGATGACAGGACCTCTGTGAAATGGACGGATGTAGGGACTCTCACAGAGGGCTACTCTGATGGCATTGAAACTTCCATGCTCAAAGGATTCTTTTATTCCATTCCTGGGTGGGTGGTAGAGAGATTCCCACCCACCACATTTCATTTGACCAGTGAAAATAATTTACAATATTCCTTGTGCTGGTAATGAAAACTTCTGATACAGAGTTCCAAAATAATAAAATATTTTTAATGCACAGTAATCATTCCTGACTCTGTTTATTTCTGTTGAAGGCACATTTTATGCTGGAATGTTGATTCCCTATTGGGCTTCTTGGGACATTAGCTAACATTGATAGACAAACATGGAACCACCTATCCAGAATTATGGTTAGGCTAAAGGATTGAACAGACAATAGGGAGGTATTCTCTCTTAGTATCAGTATCTGAACTCTCTATTGCTCTCCTGTCCACATCTGCATCCCACCTTAATGCATGAACAAAGGGAGTTATTTGGATCAGGGCTGATACCAAGATTAGGGGGTTTGCTCACTGTGTCTCTGCTCTCTTGTTGCTTATGGAATGCTCCGAGCTTGGGTTCTATTTGGTCAATTCTGGCATGTTCAGATTACATGTGATCTTACTCACTTAGGACCTGTGGGCAGGCACCTTCATGCACAACTTTGCCAAATCTGCAGAATGGTCCCTCTGGGGTGAACATATCTGTTTCTTTTGCTGCAGTGAAGTGGTGAGAGGAGGCTTCGCTTCCTGGGCAGTTGATTACAGTCCATGGAGGGCATTGTTCAGTCTAGGTCATACCTAAGCATAGGCTTCTGCCATCACCAAGAAGAACTTTACACTTCTAAAAAAGAAACTATTAAAAGACTATTATGCAGACTATAGAGGTATGTTCTTTGCTGCATTATGAAGTTCTCAACTTGCAAGCAGTGGCTGGAATCTTCAAAGATGTTCACTGAGTGCCTTCCTGGCTATGTTGTTGTTGCTATTTGTCTTTATGGTTGTATTAGTCAGGGTTCTCTAGGGAAACAGAACCAACAGGAGATCTCTGTAAACAGTGTGAGATTTTACACAATTCTCTCAACAACTGTGGGGATGCACAAGTCCAAATTCTGCAGGACAGGCTGCGAACCAAGGACTCTGATGAAGGTCCTTGATGAGTTCCCAGAAGATGCTGGCTGTCTGAAGCCAGAGAGAATGAGAATGGGGATTCTCTCCCTGAATACTGAAATCACTTCTCCTTTTAAGGCCTTCAACTGATTGGATGACGCGTCACTCATTGCTGACGGCAATCTCCTCAGTTGATTATAGATGTAACCAGCCATCTAGACAGTCAACTTACTGATGTTTAAATCCGAGAAATGCCCTTGTATTACAATTAGCCCAGTGCTTGCTTGACCAGACACCTGGCACCATGACTTGGCTGAGCTGACATGTCAGTCTAACCATCACAAAGGTCATTTGATATTACCTAAAAGATTATTTTTAGGTAATATCAAAGAGGAAATGTCAGAGATTTTTATTTGGAAAACTAAATATTTCTTAATTCATTCAACAAATATTTACCATCATATAACATGTGAAAAGAAAACTCTGAAAGTGTAATGCTCTTTAGAAGGGAAAATTCCAACACTAATAAAAACCACAGTAAGCTGTGATATCTGAGGTTTGCTGGAAAAAAAAGAGAATTCATTTTGTTTTGAAAATATCTTGGTTTTTGAGTGCAGAAAATGAATATGAAAATTCCTCTTTGAAAAAGGAAAACATGACATCTGAAATATGAGTCAGCCTTTAAGCAGAGAACCAGATTTAATTAAAAGGAAAATTTGAAGCAAATGTCACAAACCTAAAAGTATTTTTGTTTATTCGGACACTGTGCTGTTTATTACTTTCATGAAAAGAAAAAAGATATAGTTTCTAAACAGAGGATGTCTGTTACTAAAAGCGTTGTGGTAATCTATTAAGTGTTAATAACTCTGATAGTTTAAATAATAGGTTGTTTATATTGGAATCGATGTTTAAAAAAATCACTAAAGCATTTTCTTTCTGTCAAATTGCTTTTTATTCTGGCATGAAAGTTTCACCTTTAGAGCTGTAATACAGCCAAAAATGTGCTTGTTTTGTTTGAGAGAAAACTGTATTGAGCCATGAAATGTGATTTCAATGAAAGTTTAAACAAAAAGCTTGAAAAAAATAAAGCTAAACTTTGTTAAACCCAAACATAACCATGAATTTTGTTTATGCCAATTCTAAATGTCTACAAGTGGCTGATTCAGTGTACTTGAAGTTTCAAGGAGAAACCATGGTTGGACACACTGATTTGGAAGTAATGTGCATAGACTTGATAGCTGAGTAAATAAGTGACTGAATTTGTCAGAGCAAAAAGTGTAGGCAGAGGAAAGTCCATGTGCAAGGAGGGAATTTCCATGGTTATTTCTCTCTTTCCTGATACTGTATAATTTTATTATCCTTACTTGTTTGAACATGTTGATCCAGTTGTTATTATTCAGTTTCTTCAAAGAATTCTGGAGCTAATGAAAACAAACTTTCTAAGATTATGTAGATGATATTGTTGTACAAAGGTACTTTAAACATTTCAAACTGGAAAGCAGTTCTCAGTCAATAATGTGGGCTGAAATATATTTACTAGGATCTGTGTTTTTGCTTTGAGAAATTAAATTTAAAATATGTCCAATTTTATATATTTAGAGAAAACTTCATAATTGAGGAATATGTCAAATGAGTTTTAAGAAAGAATTGTATTTAATGTAAGTGCATTAAATAATTATCATGAAGACAAAAGAGTTGTAGGCCTAGGAAAATTCAGAGGAGAATTTCAAGTTGTGAAAGTGCATAAATTCTGTATGTGTTTAAGTTAATGGCAAAAGGGTGGTTTTGATTATGAAAACTTTGGAAAGCCCTCTAGATTACATAGGCCTCATTTTCTTGACATATGAAGTGTATTAGTTAGCTATTGCTGTATAGCAAAACCACCCAAAAGTCAGTGGCTTAAACAGTAAGCATATATTAGTGCTCATGGGTCTAGTGGCCAGCTGGATAGTTCTTCTGGTTTTCGTTAGGCTCACTCATGTGTCTTCAGTTGGCTGAACAGGCGGCTGATGGCTGGCTGGTCTTGGATGGCCTCAACTGGGACAGCTGGGACCACTAGGGTCTCTCTCCATGTGGTCTTATGTCCTCCAGCAGGCTATCCTGGGTTTTTTCTTACCATAGTAATAGCAGGATTCCTGGGGTGTGAGCAGAATAGTCCATGTCCTGTCAAGGTCTGGACTTGAAACTGGCACATGGCCACTTCTGCAGGCTGTGAATAGTCAATGCAAGTGAAATTTGAGGGGTGGAGAAACAGATTTTACCTACTAATGGGAGGAGCTGCCAAGGCACATTGCAGAGTGCCTAAAGGCAGGGGTGAAGAATTTGGCCATTTTTGCAGTCAACCTACTACATGAAGATATTGAAGAAAAAAGGTGGGAGAGAGATGAAAAAACACATTGACTAGTGTTTCTCAAACTTCAACGTGTTAAAGAACCTTCTGGGATATTCTCTGGGCCATATCCCCTAAGAGTATGATTCTCAGTGTTGGATATGGTCTAGAAATATTTAATTAAAACAAAATCATTCCCCTTCCCAAGTGATTCAAATAGAGATAGTCTAATAACTATCTTTTAAGAAGTAAACCATAAAGTTACCGAGGAAGCTATTATGGGAGAAAATGGTGAAACTGGTGACATCTGCTAAAAGATTATTTCCTTCATTTGTTACTGCTGTAGTTTTTAGTGTTCAAAGGACTTGTAAATACTTGATCTAAGACCCAATATACCAAACTAAAATAAAGATTTTTTTTCAATAAAGAATAAAATAAAATTTAAGACCCAGTAAACTAAAGAAAAATAGAGTAGAGAACTAGTTAGGAAAGGTATGTGATCCATGGCTATTAAATGGAATTTCTGGGATTTAAACAGCAGTGTTTTTTTGTTTTGTTTTGTTTTGTTTTATCATATAATGCCATTTTCCAATGATGATTTTAGTTGTGTGATTCAATTGGCCAAACAAAGAGGGTAAAACTGGAAAAAAATCTATTGTATTTATTCAGGGTTTGGCATAATGCGTGAGTGTTTGGGATAGGAAAAAATGTGCTTATTGAAAATTAAAGAAAGAAGGAAACAAAGTAACTTGTCAACAATGACTCAAATTTTGCTGTGAAGAAAAATGGCAAGCTACAATATTTAAGACATATGTTTATTATTATAGTAAAGTGCTCTTACCACTCTTTCCTCCAATTTAAATGGCATTACAATGTGTTTTAGTTGTCATTTATTACAGGCAAACTGAGTATTTTAATCACATAGAACTAAAATCAAGACCTGCATTATGAGACAATCAGACAAATTTCACGTCTTCTATATTGAACGAGGTCTCTAAAGCAACTTAAGGAATCTCTTAAGAAAGTAATCTAAGCAAATGCCAAATATGATTTGAAGTTGAAATATTGGTGAATTACTGAAGAATTCAGGCCTTACTGTTTGTAACATGAGATGATCAAAGCACGAGCTCACTTGGCTAAGGATACAAACATTTGTAGCTAACCTTCATTGCTAAAAGCAAACGAAGAATCGCCAACGCTAGAGAAAAGTATGTCTCTTTTTCAAAATGAAAACAAAGTTTTGCCTCAATGAATCAGGAGAATAAAACTGGCAGATAAACTTTTACAAAGGGAATGTTACATAAAAACCAAAGGCTATTTGATTTAAACTGAGTATAAAAAGGTTACAATGTAATTGATCGTATTGCCAAGGAGACAGAAATTTGAAGGGTGATTCACACTCGCTGTGGTGATGGGATAGAAGAACAGCTGAAAATTGAGATGAATAGCAAGAATGTTCAAGGAGTAAAATCTTGTTGGCTAGAGGAAATGTCAGAGATGGTTTTGTACTTAAGAGAACAATCGAGAGTGACTAAGGACTTATTGACAATTTTCAACTAAAATTATATGCTGATTTAGGTATGCTTTTTGCTCAAGGAAGTGTAAGACTTGACAACCTCTCTGAAAACTCTGTGTCTGGTTGTTTTAGTTGACAGAATAGACACAGGAACTTCCAGTTCTGAAATGCAGTGATTCCATTTTGATCAGAATTATGTAAGCAGCGGTCTTCAGAGAAAACCCAATAGCTGCAACGAGAAACCTATCAGCAAACGTGACCCATATTTTTCCGAGACCGGTTCAGTGTTCATTTTTAACACCCCTGTTAAATTGTCAGTCTCTTTAAAGTATTAATAGGCAGACCTCATTTTCTCATGGGATGTTTTGCAGACCATAGCTGCATGTAGTATGTGGGACAAATTAACTTGACTGAGGAAAGGAGATTTAAAACACCCACACAGACACACACACAAATTCCTTAACCGAGGCAAATTTGTCAAATGAAAACAAATTCAGACCTACATAAGGAAAAACTTTCTTCAGAGAGACTATTGCAATAGGTAGAGCGCTCTGAAATGAGATGCTGCAAGCCTCTCAATATCAAAGAGAAAAGGATTTTCTCTTATAGAGAGGAGCAGGCAGTAAGTGAGAGGAAGTTGGGCAGACAAGGGGGTATGACCAGCAGGGTCTACAGGAAAATTGTCTCCCTGTGATCATTCCATTCTAGGTACAAAAACGCACGTTCTGCTTTTTAGTACTTGCTCTGGCTTGGGGGTAAGCAGATTTTAAGAGATCCTTAGGTGGAGAGAAGCCTGACTAAAGCTTGGTCAATATAAAGAGGAGGATAAAAAATGGGCAGCTCAACTTTGTCCATCACAAAGAAATTTTTCTTTCCAAAATTAGTTATCTGCTTTCAGATTATATACACCTCTGTAAATAATGTAAGAAACTTATAATAGTATAATTCCATTTACCTCTTCCCTTCGTGTTTTCGTCATTCATGTTCTTCACGGTTATTGAGACGTACCTAACACACAATAAACTGCATGTTTTAACTGAACACTTTGAGGAGTTTTGATATATCAAAGACCCATAAAACCGTCACTACAGTCAAGATAGTGAATATGTCATAATGTCAAATTTTTTTCTAGCATCTTTCTAAGGGCACTCTCCTTTGCTCCCCATCACCGAGCAACCATCCATCTGCTTTCGATCACTCTTGGTTAGTCTGCATTTTCCAGAAATTTGAATATGCAGAAACATATAGTAATTCCTAATTTTATCCGGCTTCTTTCCCTCAGCACACTTATTTTGAGATCCATAGACATTGTGTGCATCAATAGTTCATTCCCTTTATTGGAATACATTGTACAGATAGGCTACAATGGATTTATCCATTTCCATGTTTGTGGACATTTGTGTTGTTTCCAGTTTTCCAATATTAAAATAAAGTTGCTATAAATATTCAAATAGTGGTTTTTGCTTGAAGATAATGTATTAGTCAGCCAAAGGGGTGCTAATGTGAAATACCAAAAATGGGTTGGTCTTTATAAAGGGTATTTATTTGGGGTAGAAGTCCACAGTTACCAGGCCATAAAGCATAAGTTTCTTCCCTCACCAAAGTCCATTGTCACGTGTTAGAGCAAGACAGCTGCCAGCATTTGCCCAGGGTTCAGGCTTCTTGGCTTCCTC
>JAQZBX010003676.1:0-64103 GCA_029593785.1 Cabassous unicinctus
CACAAGTGCCCCTGGGAATTCAGCAGAGAAAGGAGAAAGAATTGTCCACACTGGTGCAGCTAGAGAAAGGCAGGGTGAACACGTGGGAGGGGCTGGGCCTTGAAGGCTGGGTGTGAATGTAAGAAGTGTTTGGAGATGGATAAATGGAATGGACACAAGGGAGAGGGGAGGACCTTACTGGAGGAGGAAGGAACTGTGCACTAGTACCTTTGCTTCATGGAAAGGGGGCTACATTTGGAATTTGCACAACAGAATGGAATCTGGGCACATGGAAGGTTTTGTTACGCCTCTGCCTCACATGTGCCATGCATCTGTAAAATAGATGTGGCAGCACCTAGCTGGAGAATTGTGGGGAATAATCAATGAAAATGACTTGAAACACTCTTGGCAATATGCTGTGCTGGAAGGCAAGCCTTAGCCTCGAGGGGGACTTCCGTCCTGGAAGTGATATCTGATAGATGTCCTGAGAAGACGAGCCCCTTGAAGGGGAAAGATTTTGAGTGAGGCATCAGGAGAGATACCCAAAATGTTGCCATGCAGGCTGAAAGGAGTATAAAAGCAGGCTTTGTTTTCAAAGAGTCCTCCTGGCCCCATCCTCCCGCTGCCTCCTCCCCACCACCTGCTGCCTCAAAGGTCAAATCTAGCTTCAAGACCTCCACAGTGCTAGAGACCGTTCTGTTTGTGACTTCAAGAAGCTTTGTTGATGGAGACAGGATGCCGAGGTGGTGCCAGAAGGAAGAATTTCACAAAGCCTTCTGAGAAAGAGCAACCATTCTGGTAAAAGGCCCCCTCCTGCATTTGAGTTACAACAGAAACAAGCCTCAGCTAAAAACTGAAAAAATAACAGCAGAAATACCATAGACCTCCAATCCTTTTCCTTGTAATGTATCTCACACTAGAGGCAGTGCATGGCATTGGTTTGAATGTCATTGCATTCTTTCAGCAGAAAATCCATTACATTTACCCTGATTGGGGGGATAGATCAGCTTTATTACGCAGTTGAGGCAGCAAATGGTTTTCTTTAATGATTTGCATCATCTTCATCTTCATTGTTTCTGCCCCCTGCTGTTGTTTTCCTCATTGAGGTGGACCAGTGCTTCAGCTAATGAGCTTAACATTTAGTATTATGATTTTGTTACACTTTATTACCTCCTTTAGCAACATAAATCCCCACACTCTTTCCAAAAACAGCCATTATATCTTTATGCTGAGTGGATGCGTGACTATGGTGTGAAGTATCAACTGTGTCACCCAAACAACAGCATAAATGGGGAGGGCTGCTTCAAGTTAAGATTCCTCAAGCCACTGCTGTACCACCAGGGTGCAAATTTCTGGGTAGTGGTGGGGAAAAGAAACCATTGTGGTCTCACAAGGTCTTCAAGGTTTTTAGCTAGAGCTTGGATTTTTCCCAAAACTTGTGGGCTTTTTTTTTTCTTCTAATGTGGGTGGAGGAAGAAAGTTGTCTTGATTTTTATTCTGCTTTATCAAACCATGTAGAAGGTTTGTTCTATATAAATCCTACAAGTATGACTCAATGGGATCTTTTCGAAAGCCCACCAATATTGTGCACTAGGGCAGTGAAGAAAATATTTTAGGGCATTAATAGCTGTTATGGGGTGTAAACTTGGACCAAATTTCATAACCACAGTCCTCCCACTTCTTTTGAGGAAACCAACTCTATGGAGGGACAAAACCTGGCAATATACCTCCCGCATTCAGAGGTTTTTTATTAGATCAGGCTGAGCTCTCAAGCATAAGAATAATGAAACAATTGGTAGTTTTCTGGTGGCTCTGAGGCTGCTGGGTTATAGGAGTCATCAGAGCCTCCACTAGGGAGGGTCCCAAGCCTCGACGCTTCTGTACATTCAAGGTGTGGTACCCATTCTGTGTGAATGTCACCCTTTTAGTTATATGATGAGCAGCCATACCTGTTACATAGCAAGCAGGGAATCTACTTCCTTCACTGGGATTCTAGTCTCAGCTCTGCTGTTACATTGCTACGTGACCTTGGGCAAGTTGTCTAACCTCAGTTTTGCTTTATCTATAAATAATCCCTGTGGTACCTTCGATTCCTAAAATTATCTCAACCCATTTTTAACTCTCCATCTCTTTTTCGATATTATTTGGTAATTTTAGAGTATGAAACTCATAGTCATATCAACATAGTACAATGTAAGAAATGTAAATAGATACATTGATATAATCTCATCAGTGAAAGATGTAATAGAAACTAAAGCAAACTTGAAGTATACCTTGGGAAAGCCGTAAGAACTTTAATTCTGCTAAAACTTTGGGTGCCTATTCAACCCTCATATAAAAAACACTTTGGAATAACTTGAATTCTGCCCAGCGTGGGCAGAAATGCAATGCAAATAACCACTCCTAATTCACTTAGTTGACACAGGAAGTAAGAGAGTCCCTGGCAGTAAGACAAACATAATTCCCTTTCCAAATCTTCAGAATTCCCCTTAGGAATGGTTTTGTCAAAGAATGTTCTTGCTCACTTCTTGTACAGCTTCTTCTGCCCATAAGCCCATCGTTTAAAACTGCTCCAAGTCCACTGCAGCTAGGGGCCCTTTGGGAGCCTTTCAATAGAGTTAGATTAGTATTCACTTAAAAACAAAATAATTAAATGATAAATGGGTATGCATTGGGATAAGGAGGGTTTTGTTTTGTTTGTTTTCTTTTGTTTTCTGGAAAATAATGGGTGGATATTTCTAACAAAAATGTAAACATATTGACTATCTGTTGCCAGTTTTTTCTTTGAGAACAAGAGAAAAAGGAGAGATTAAAATGTATCATAAGGCCATGGTTTTAGAGTTTGATTATGGGAATAATTCTCTTTCTGCAAAGGTTTTAAAATACCTGAACTTGTTTCCCTAGAAGGTTTAGAATTTTTATTTCTATAGATTTTCTAAAAAAACAATAGATTCCCCCCCTCCCCCTTTGATTGCCCTTTCCTTCCCCAACTCCATCCTAATCAACCTACAATACTAGCTTTGATGGTTCTAGCAGTCCGGATTAGATCCTCCCTCCCAAGGCTGACTGAGTTGCTCCCTCTCCTGTGTCAACATGGTGCTTTGTACATTGTACTCTTATGATGTTTTTTAAATTATATGGAAATTTGGGGTGTTTCTATAGTCTGTGAACTCCTTGAGGATAGAAACCATGTTGTTTATTTTTGTTTGTTTTTAATTTGTTGATTCTTTATCCCTAGTTCATATAGTGCTTGACATATAACAATACCCAACAAATATCTATTGAATTGAATTAAAATGAGTATTTATATAGATCAAACAGTTCAAATGCAGAAAACACATCCAGACCCGAAGAACTGAGTCTCGGGCTCTTCCAGCACAACTCAAGACAAATGGCCGTTAAAAATAATGTAATAGGCAAAGGCTCCTTGCCTCTATGTTCTCTGCCAGCCCTAACCTCACCCCTACATTGGAACAAGTTCTACTTCTTGCTTCTTTGGTTCCAGGGGAAAGAAATCTGATAAACCTACTTATACTGAGTTGTAATTGACTTTAATATGTTCCCCTGGGTGACTTAACCACCTCTGTTTTATTTGAGCACTGAGTAATTCTTGGTTAGGCTTTATAACTTTTAGTAAGGGGCTGACCTTGTGGGAGGTTTGAACATTATAAGCACTCGCTTGACCTCTCTGTGTTCTAACCATTGAAAACAGATACAAAGAGCCATGTGTGTATCAAAGCATTATTAATGGAACCCCAATCAATCCTAAAGAACAAATCCCACTGCTGAAGTGGCATTAGAGAACAAGGCTTAAACAAGAAGTTAGTGCTTCCAATTACTTCTCCAGGCATCTATGTAGCACTCACCAATAGGAAATGTTGGACTTCTACAAAGTCAGCTCTGAATATATTCCATTCTACCATGCCACCAAAATATCACATGAAAAAAATCCCCAATAGTTTCCTAATTATCAAATCCAATAGTCATTTATTTTTCTGTATCTTAACTGATTTCCAATTACTTGGTTCTGTCGAATACTTCCTTCTGAATTTCTCTCTTCCCTAGGCTTCCAGGATACTATAATTTCTTGATTCCCTCTTGCCTCACCAACCATTCTTTCATAGGCTCTTCATTCTCTTTCCAACCCTTAAGGATTGGCATTTCTTCAGGGTTCTCTGAAGTCATTTTCTCTTCTCAGTATACACATAATCCATCAGCAATCTCATCCACTCCCCTAGCTTCTACTTTTGTCTGTATCCCAGTGACTGTACAAAATCACCAACCCAGACCACTCTCCATTCTCCAGATCAATACATTCCTCCTTTTTATTCCACAAATATTTATTGATAAATTACTGTGCAAGAGTAAATAATGGGAATACAATGATAAAAGTTAGCTCCTGACTTTAAGAGTCTAGTAGCAGAGACAGTTACATAAACAGAAAAGGGTGGTGATATCCGAGAAAACATTTTGGAAACCCTGAACAAGGAAATTTAGACAAAGAGCTTAGAAAAAAAGGATGCTCTAGGTGACTCCTAAATGATGAATAATGGCGAGCATTGTTAAGAGAATAGAGGCAGAGGGTAGATAAGGAACACATTTCTACACATTGGTGGTCCAAAGACACGCAGACCTGTCTGTTACAGGTCGGGGTTCCCATAAAGTAGACTCCAGCCAGGATTTGCATACAGGAGGCTATTGGGGAGTACTCTTAGATGGATACCTAAGAGGAAGTAAAGGAAGTGGGGTTGGGTCCAAAGAGAAGTTGAATTGTCATTCAGTCTCAACAAAGTCACAGCTGATCCTAATGAGAGTTCTGTAGCTGCAGTGGCTCTTTAGAGTTGTCCCAAGTGCTGATGAGGGTAACAGCCTTGAGGTTTAATGGGGCTCTTATTGCGTCATCTGTGGACGCTTTCCTCCTTGGGGAACAAAGACAATTAAACCAGAGATCCAACCATGGATGACTTGGAGTAGGACTACTTACACTTCTACCCTTTAGTTCCCAGACCCCTATTTTATACCTATTGAGGACACATTTATTTTAAGTGCATACTGCATCCTAGAGGATGCACCACATCCTTGCAGGGAATTCTCTCTAAGCTGATGTCTCAGTTGTATTTTCAACAGGCTGTTTTATCACTCTGTCAGGCCAGCAACTTCTGGAGTATGCAGTATATGGTGAAACCAAATGATCTCATTTATTCGTACCTTCAATGTGTCAGGAATTGTACTGCATAAAATTACTTTACAAAATAATAGAACCCAGATTTGAACCCCAAAAACGTGATGGTCACTAAATACAATCTTTGTATTGATCTGTCAAAGGACACCTATTATCCACATATTACAGATGAAAAATATGAGACTCAAAAGAGTTCTCTACTTACCCAGTGTCATACAAGATAACTGTGAGAGTCAAGATTCATTCCTACCTCTAAAGTTCAGGCCCTTTCCACCATCTCTCCTGGTTTCCACAAACATAATCTTATTTAAACTTCACAAGGATATTGTGAGGTATATATTATTCCCATTTTCCACATGATAAAACTGGCTTCTATTTAGGCCATGTGCACCAGGTATGCCCCTAGGAGGTGACAGACCTAGGAACTGAACACAAGCCTGACTCCAAAGCCCATGTTCTTTCTACTATACCAGTTTCCAGGGTATCCATGAGCCAAGCATCAGAGAGAAATATAGAGGAAAGGAGAAATGAAGGTATGAGTGTAGATCACCTCTGTGAGGTTGGGCTTTCAAGATAGATAGACAATAGGGTTAAGTTACTTGTGTTGGGAGAGGAGGAGACAGACCCAATCAAGCTTTTGCTACACAGCATTAGTTTTTACCCCATACCAAACTTGAAGCTACCCTCGGCACTTTTTCACATTACTTTAAAGAATTCTAGGTTTCACGGAAAATGATTCAGGAGGTAGCTGAGAAAATTTACGTTGCATATCACCCAGAAGATAATTTAAGAAAACCCCAGAAGTCATCTAAATTCTCCCCAAGTCTTTCTTTAGCTGCATTGCTAAGTAGGGCTCCTCTCTCTCTGACATTTCCATTTCACTGGCTCATCCCCTCATGTTCCAGTTACTTCCAAAAGCTGTGCTCTAAACACATGCTATACAACATCATGCACTGGATGTTTTTCTCACAGAGAATGGTCCAACTAAGCCACTTGGCCTTCCTCAGCCTCTTTCACCCCTAGCCCCAAATTCTGATGAATAAAAAGACTTTAGTCTTCATGATATGGGAGAAATGTGCATACCAGAAAGCAGAGGGAAAGTTGCCAGTAGAAAGGCAGATCCCATCTCTTCCTCCTGAGGCACACCTCTGTTGAAGAAGTCTTTTCCCCAAGCCCACTTAGCCTACTTAAATTCCTAAAGGTCTGCCTCTTCATCTTGACACTCTGAGACCCTTCGTAATCTGACATTGTGATCTCATCTCTCACATTTCAGCCTCTGTATTCAAATTGGTCTCATGGCCTCCTGTTCATTCCTAGCTTTAAGGCTTTGTGATGGTTAGGCTAATGTGTCAACTGTTGGGCCAGGTAATTGTGCCCAGTTGTTTGGTCAAGCAAGCACTGGGCTAATTGTAATACAAGGACATTTGTGGGCTTTAGTCATCGAGTTTACTACATAGATGCATGATTACATCTGCATCAACCAGAGAGATTGCCATCAGCAATGAGTGACGCTTTATCCAATCAGTTGAATGCCTTAAAAGGGGAAGTGATCTCAGCATTCAGAGAGAATTTCCCAGCTCGTCTTTGGACAGACAACATCTCCCTGAAACTCATTAAGGACCTTCATTGGACTTTAATCGGAGCCCCTGGTTTGCAGTCTGCCTGCGGAACCCAGACTTGTGTACCCCCATGGTCACGTGAGAGACTCTTATAAAATCTCACACTATTTACAGATATCTCCTGTTGATTCTGTTTCCCTAGAGAACCCTGACTCATACAGGCTTTATACCTCTTCCTTCTTCCTGTCACATCTTTTCCTCTTCCTGCCTCGAGTCCTTCCTGCCTTTTAACAGCCTTCATAAATTCTGCTTCCTCCATAAACCCTTCTCTGACAATTTTCACTATCCTAATGTCTCCTATTACTGTTTCCACTTACAACTCAGATGTGCAAAGATATAATATTCTTAATAAATTTTAACAAAACATATCTTAGCATTTAGACTTCCATTTCTGCTAATGGTGATAAGCCTATCAATTCACTGTAAATAAGTTATTTCCAAGGCTCATTGAGGTTTTCAATATTGTGGTTCAAGATTCTTCCTTTCCTTGTCGTCCCTTTTGCTCTGGTGGTGATCTTAGTTCAAGGAGGGGCTTGGTCTGCAGGTCCTGCTTTCCTCACTGACCTTTGCCAGTTTCACGTAGTCTGTGCCTCTATATGTTTGGCATCCTCTGATGTTCATGGCCCTCCCATGACTTCCAGTCAATGGATCCACACTCTCCTTGATCCAATTTCTTACCTGATGACAATCTCAGTGCTTGTGGCCTTCCACAAAAGGTTCAGAAAACCTCTTGGCTGTTCTCCCTGCACCGGGCTGGGGTGTGACAGATCCTGTGAGCCTGACCTCAGATCCCTCTGCATAGATGCTACCTCTCAGATGACAAGTCAGACGGGGTTATTTTCTGATATGTGAGGGCTTCCCAGGCTCTACCCTGACATATGAGGCACAGATTCCTCTTTCTTTACAATTTCCCTCTCCAACTTATCTAAGATTTTCTATCATCTTATTCTCATATATACTTTACCTAGAGAAGGGGACAGAGAGCAGGCATCTCATACCCATACTGTCTTCTGCCTTTCTTTTGCCAAACCCCACCCCTTGTCTCAAGAAGGGTTTTGATTTCCTCTCTATGTCCTTTTGCATCAATCTCTGTAGTTTTCCCTACTCTAAGATTCTTAATATAAATTCCACGTTTTAAGTCTTCCAGGCCCTGCTGCAACTTACAAATCTTTTCTTCTCTCAAAAGCTCCAGCTCTTGCAAATCAAAAGCTCTTTGGCTTTCAAAACTGTTGACACTGCCATGAATTTCAAGGACCTATTTTGGAACTCAAAGCCAAAAATTGCACTTTTTGTTCTCGATGCTCCTTTTGTGTCCTCTCTTCACTGAGAAGCTTCAGCTTTCTTTAGTTTAATGTTAGAAATGCCAAAAGGTTCAATAACAACAACAAAAGAAATGAGAAAAGGAAAAATGCGTGGGATTTCATATTACTTTGCAACACTAGTATCCCATACCATCTTTCCATTTCTAATTGTCCTTTAATTTCTTAACTCTACTATTGAAATTTTAAGGTGCTTTATGGCAAAGAACAAGTCAGAGAAGTCTTTTGAATTTCTCAGAGTACCTGAGTTTGTTTATTCATTCATTCATTCATCCATTCAGTCAGCAAAAATGTATTGAATACTATGTGCTAGCAACAAAAAGATGAATAAGAAAAGTTCTTGCCCTTTATGAGTTTGTAAATTAATAAAAATTACTCTTAGGTAATAAAAAGAAAGTAGAAAGAAAAGCAATAATTAACTCAGAGGACAAGAATATAAATCAGAATGAGGAACCCAAAACAGCTTTCTAGAGGAGTTGAACCTGAGCTGAGTTTTGAAGGTTCAGTGAATTAAAGACATGGAGGATTGTTTTACTTCATTCATAGAGACCTGCAAATGGAAGAATGAAACACCAAATTTGATAATTACTAATATTTAATTGTACCCAGAAGAAGTAAAGGGTCTTTTATGGTCAGAGAGGAAGGAGGTGGAAAGATGAGATTGGTGTTCAATAAACATATCAAGAAGGACCTTTCATGCTTACTAGGAGTTTGAATTTAATTTTGAAAATGAGGAAGACTCGTAGAAGTACTTTAAGGAGGGTGGTGGCATATAAAATGTGCATTTTAGAAAGATTACTCTGGCCACAGTGTAGTAAACATAGAGAATGAATTGCATTGTCAGGAGAATCCCAGATTAGAAGGATCAAAATTTGCAAAAATTGAGATAAGGAGTGGTAAGAACCTGGATAAAGACAATGAAATAAAGAGGAGAAGAAATGAAAGATGTTTAGGAGGTCAAATCTTCAGGCTTGATATAATGATTGAAAGAAAGTAGAATGAAAATGAGGTTTCTAAAGCCAGTGAGCAATTGTGAAAATAGTAGTTTTAATTTCTGAATTAGGGAAGGGCAAGTTTGAGGGGAAATACCAAGTTCAGTTTGGTGTGTTCAATTTGGCATATCCAAGGAATATGCAGTAGAGACCTTATGTATAAAGCTTGAGGTTAGGATCTGTGGCTCAGCCAAGTGTTGGGACTAGAAGCATAGGGGAGAGATAATGTGAAAGTGATTGCTAAAAGCATGAGTGTGGGCAAGATGATCAGGAGGAGTGTGGAAACTTGGAGAAACAAATGGCAGAGAGCAAAATCCTGTGGAACAAGTGGCAGGTCAAGGGAAAGGAAGCCTCAGAGGGACTAAGAAGGAACCGCTGGGATGAAAGGAGGAGAGCCAGAGCAGATGGTCACAAAATCTAGAGGATGAGAATGAGATAAAAAGAAGGGTATGTGAGAATTTCTGGGGAAGATGGAAGACTAATGAGCTCCAGGACTTAGTCCTTCCACCATAATTACTATTAAACAGGCAGGAATTGTCTAAACAACTATTTTGAAACTCCAGAGGCCAGAAGAGCACTATATAGTATCCAGAGAAGAGTAGGAGGAATGAGGCTTCTAAATTACATAAAGAACTATAAATTGCTCTTTCACTGGCACACATCCCCCACTCTTGCATCAGGCCAACATGGGGTCCAGTCCCTGGCTAGCTCTCTGGTGACAGAAAGGGACATAAAAATCCTCTTCCCTAAGAATAGGGCCACCCCACGACTGATCACTGATCATGGTTTTTGATTAGCAAATTCGGATCACTGGGTCCTGGCCCTGAAAGCAGCTATTTTTTTCAACCCACCTCAAAGGTGACAGAGCATTGTTTCGACCCTACCCAGATAGGGGTGGAGGTGGTAGAGATGTAAAGATGCAGTTTTTCCTTAGGGTTGCAGGGGACTGTTAACTAAACAGCTGCATTTGCTGGGCAGGCCAGGAAAGCTCAGCTTTGGGGAGCTGCTGGAGAAGTTTTGGTTCCCTTCCTGATCCCCTCCCCAGAGTACTTTGGAGCTGGTCTGCCCCCCTTCAAAGGTCCCTGGCCTTGTTTTGGCTAGGAAAGACCAACTTGGGAAAGTCCTCCCTGTGGTGACCCGCCTCCCAGAATTTGCCCTCCAGGCAAAAAACAATATAAGCACATAATCTGGGACAAAGGCTTGCCCACATCAAATACAGAGGAGATGAAGATTTGTCCCCTGGGAAATAGAGGGGACAATCAAACTCCTGTAAACATGTGAACTCCAAAACAACTAATAAGCAAACTCCCAGGACAAGACAGATGACCAGAAAGACAGGGAAAGCCCTTCACTCTGCTTTTGTCTCAGGCAGACATTCCTGATAGGAGGGCTAAAGCTCAAGAAAATTATCTGTCTTATCACTAACTGGTTACAAAATCAAGAAAAAGACATCCCAGGGAGTAAATCCCATAGTTAAGTGGTAACAAGTACCAAAAAAATGATGTGGTGACAGAGAGCTATAGGAAAAGTTTATGTGCATGCTATTGAAGTTAAGTTGGTATCGAAAAAATATTATTGTTATATGTTTAGGATGTTAAATTTAACCCTACGGTAACCACAAAGAAAAGAGATGAAATTAGATGAAAAAATATGTCCAGATAGAAATAAGAAAGCACTCAATATGGTATAACACAAAATAAAGAAATATAAAAGTAAGCATTAACAGAAGAATTCAGGCACAAAAAAGGCATAAGACCTGCAAAGGCTAATTAGCAAAATGGCAGAAGATTGTCTTGTATTATCAGTAGTGACCTTAAATGTAAATGGATTAAATGCGCCAGTCAAAAGGCAGAGATTGGGAAATGGATGTGGCTCAAGTGATTGGGCTCCTGTCTACCATATAGGAAGTCCAGGGTTCGATTCCCAGGGCTTCCTGGTGAAAGGCAAGCTGGCCCACATGGCGAGCTGGCCTGAGCAGAGAGCTGGCCCACGCAGAGTGCTGGCCTGTGCAGGAGTGCTGGCCTGTGCAGGAGTGCTGGCCCATGCTGACAGCTGGCACAGCAAGATGACGCAACAAAAAGAGACACAAAGGAGAGACAATAAGAGATGCAGCAGACCAGGGAGCTGAGGTGGCTCAAGAGATTAAACACCTCTCTCCCACTCCGGAAGTTCCCAGGATCGGTTCCCAGTGCTGCCTAAAGAGAAGACAAGCAAACACAGAAGAACACACAGAGAACTGACAGCGAGCACAAAATGACGAGCAGGGAGGAGAGAAATAAATAAATGAATCTTAAAAAAAAGGCAGACATTGGCAGAATGGATAAAATAGTATGACCCAACTATATGCTGTATGCAAGAAAGTCGCCTTAAACTCAAAGATATAAGTAGGTTGTGGGTGAAAGGATGGAAAAAATGTATACCATGCAAGTAGTAAGCAAAAGAGAGCTAGGGTGACTATATTAATATAGGATAAAATAGACTTTCAGTCAGAATCAGTTACAAGGGGAAAAGATAGTCATTACTTACTGATAAAGGGGAAAATTAAGCAGAAAGATGTAACAATTATATATGCACCTAACACCAAAATATATGAAGCAAATACTGAACGATTTGAAGGGAGAAATTGATTGTTCTACAATAACAGTAGAAGACTTTAACATACCACTCTCAGTAATGGATAGAACATCGAGTCACAAGATTAGTAAGGAAGAACAGGACTTGAATGATACGCTAAACCAACTAGACATAACAGAAATTTATATATATCACTGACTCTCCCCCCCAACCAAAAAATACACATTCTTCTCAAGTACACAGGGATCATTTTCTAGGATAGACCATATGTTGGGTCACAAAACTAGTCTCAATAAATTAAAAAATATATTGAAGTCATATGGTGTATATTCTCCTACCACAATGCAGTGAAGCTAGAAATCAGTAACAGAGAGAGAAAGGGAAAATTCACAAATATGTGGAAATTAAACAAAATACTTTTAACCAATGGGTTAAAGAAAAAATCAGAGCAAAATTAGGAAATATATTGAGGCAAATGAAAATGAAAATACAACATACCAAAACATATGGGATGCTGTGAAGGCAGTGCTGAGAGTCAAATTTATAGCTCTAAATGCTTAACTTTATAAAAGAAGAAAGACTTCAAATTATAGAACTGACTTCAAAACTGGAAGAACAAGAAAAAGAACAAACTAAACCCAAAGTGAACAGAAGGAAGGAAGTAAAGATTAGAGTGGAGATAAATGAAAAACAAAACAAAACAAAAAACAGTAGAGAGAATCAGCAAAACCAAAAGTTGTATATTTGAAAAGACCAATAAAATCAGCAAGCCTTTGCCTAGACTGACAAAGGAAAAAAGAGGATACAAATAACGAAAATTAGAAATGAAAAGGGGGACATTACTCCCAACCCTGCTGAAATAAAAAGGACTGTAAGTGGATACTATGAACAATTGTATGCCAGTAACTTAGATAACCTAGATGAAATGGACAAATTCTTAGAAAGACAAACTACCTGCGTTGACTCAAGAAGAAATAGAAGATCTCAACAAATTGATGACTAGTAAATTGATTGAATTAGTAATCAAAACCTCCCCAAAGCGGATGTGGCTCAAGCGATTGGGCTCCCGTCTACCATATGGGAGGTCCTGGGTTTGTGTCCCGAGGTCTTCTGGTGAAGGCAAAAGCAAGCCTGCATGGAGAGCTGGCGGCCCACATGAATTGCTGACGCAACAAGTTGATGCCACAAAAAAGAGACAGAAGAAAAAGACAATGAGAGATACAACAAACCAGGGAGCTGAGGTGGCTCAAGTGATTAAGTGCCTCTCCCACATCAGAAGGTCCCAGGATCGGTTTCCCTTGCCTCCTAAAGAGAAGATGAGAAGAGAAGACAAGCAGACACAGAACTCACAGTGAATGGACACAGAGAGCAGACAGAGAGCACAAGCAGCAAGGGGTGGGGAGGGAATAAATAAAATAAAATAAATCCTTAAAAGAAAAAACAAAAAACCTCCCAACATGGATAGCGTTGACAGTAACATAATGAGTATAACTAACACTGCTGATTTATAAATGTGATTGTGGCTGAAAGAGATAGTCTAGGGAGGTTAATGTTAATTGAAAGACAGCTAGAGGATAATCTAGAGACTGTATAATATAGTGATTTCAGTGGTAGATGAGAATTGTGAATAATACAAATACAAAAATGTTCCTCTAAACATCACCAGACCCCATTTATTTAACTCTGTTATGAAAGGTCTGCCCCTCATTTTCCTGCCTCTTTGTGGAGCACCATCTTCATTCTCTGGACCACTGCCACCAGAAAGAATCTCTCCTGTCCTTAAGTCTCAATAAATAAAGTTCATGTCAGACAAAAAAAAAAAAAAATGTTTCTCTATTAGAAAGTGTTAAGAATATGGTGATATATGGGGAAAATATGACTAATGTAACTTATCGACTATATTTAACAGTAATATTGTAATATTTTTGTAGCAAAGGCAAAGAAGATATGATATCAATGTTAATAGTAAAAAAAAAGAATATGGGGTTTAGTTTTTGAGATATGAATATGATCAAGCATTTTTTGTTCATGTTCTACATTAACAAGGAGACCTTGGTCATGTCATTTAACCAATCTGTGCTCATTTATTCATCTTTTGGAACTGGAAAAACAGTTGAGTTTGTTTTCAGTATTAAATAAGATAAATATGCCTGGACAGGATTTTTTAAAGTAATGCTTCCTTAATTTTCTAAGCTTCCTTTTGTCAGTTATTTTATTTTTTGAGGTGGAAATAAAGTTTGTTTTAAAAAATAAACAAAAACCTCCCAACAAAGAAATGCCCAGGCCTAAATGGCTATACAGGGGAATTCTACCAAACATTCCAAGAAGACTTAACTTCAATTCTTCTCAAACTCTTCCAAAAAAAATTAAAGAGGAGGGAACACTCTCTATCTCATTCTTTGAGACCAAAATCACCTTCATACCACAAGAAAAGTATAGACCAATATCTCTTTTGAATATAGATAGAAAAATACTCAACAAAATACTATCAAACCTAATCCAAGAGCTTATTAAAAGATTCATACACCATGATCAAGTGGGATTTATCCCTGGTATGCAAGGTTGGTTCAACATAAGAAAATCAGTTGATGTAATACAATACATGAACCGAATTAAGGAAACAAAAAACCCACATGATCATCTCAATTGCTGCAGAAAAGGCATTTGACAAAATACAGCACCCTTTGTTGAAAAAACACTTAGAATACTAGGAATAGAAGGAAATTTCCTCAACATAAGAAAACTTATAGCTAGCGTATTACTTAATGGTGAAAGACTGGAAGCAATCTCTCTAAGATCAGAAACAAGACAATGATACCCACCACTGTTATTCAACATTGTACTGGAAGTTTTTGCCAGAGCAATTAGGCAAGAACAAGAAATTAAAGGTGTGATGGTTAGGCTAATATGTCAACTCGGCCAGGTAATTGTGTCCAGGTGTTAGGTCCAGCAAGCACTGGGCTAATTGCAATACAAGAGCATTTATGGACTTCGATCACCAGTGAGTTTACCGCATGGATGGCTGCATCAATCAGGGAGATTGCATCAGCAATGGGTGACACTTTTATCCAATCAGTTGAATGCCTTAAAAGGGGAAGTGATTTCAACATTCAGAGAGAATTTCCCAGCTCGTCTTTGCACAGCCAGCTTCTCTCAGAAACTCATCAAGGACCTTTCATTGGACTTTCATCGGAGCCCCTGGTTTGCAGCCTGCCTGTGGAACCTGGACTTGTGTATCCCCACAGCCGCGTGAGAGACTCTTATAAAATCTCATATTATTGACAGATATCTCCTGTTGATTCTGTTTCCTGAGAGAACCCTGACTAATACAAAAGGCATCCCTCTTGGAAAGGAAGAAGTAAAACTTACCCTATTTGCAGATATTCTGATCCTATGTATAGAAAACACCAAAAAATCCGCAACAAAGCTCCCAGAGCACAGAAATGAATTCAGCAAAGTGCTGGTATACAAGATCAATACCCAAAAATCAGTAGTGTTTCTATACATAAGCAGTGAACAATTGGAAGAAGAAACCAATAAAAAAAAATCCATTCACAATAGCTACTAAAAGAATCAAATATCTAGGATAAATCTAACGAGGGATGTAAAAGATTTGTACACAGAAAACTGCAAAAAAAAAAAAAAAAAAAAAAAAAAAAACCTAAATAAATGGAAGACTATTCCATGTTCATGGATTGGAAGACTAAATATCATTAGAATGTCAATGCTCCCCAAGGCAGCTTATAGATTCAATGTAATTCCAGTCAAAATTCCCACAACCTTCTTTGCAGAAATGAAAAAGCCAATCATCAAATTTATATGAGAGAGTATGGACCTGAATAGCTAAAACCATCTTGAAATATGAAGTTGGAGGACTCACATTTCCTGATCTTAAACTTATTATAAAGCCAAAGTAATCAAAACAGCATGTTCCTGGCACATGGACAGACAGACTAATGGAATAGAATTGAAAGCTCAGATATGAACCTTCACATTTATGGCCAATTGATTTTTGACCAGGTGGCAAAGACCATTCATCTGGGAAAGAATAGGTCTTTTCAAAAGATGATGCTGAGAAAACTGGATCTCCATTTACATAAATAAGGAGGAGGATTCTCTACTTCATGCCATATGCAAAAATCAACTCCAAATGGAACAAAGACCTTAATATGAGAGCTAGAACTATCAAATTTCTAGAAGAAAATGTAGGGAAGCATCTTCAGGATTTTGTTAGGCAATGATTTCTTAAACTTTACACCCAAAGCATGAGCAACAAAAGAAAAAATAGATTATTAGGACCTCATCAAAATTAAAAACTTTTGTTCTTCAAAGGACTTTAGCATGAGAGTAAAATGACAACCTACACAATGGAATAAAGTTTTTGGAAACCACATATCTGATAAAGGATTAATGTCAAGAATATATAAAGAAATCCTTAAACTTAACAGCAAAAAGACAACCTAATTTTAAAATGGGCAAAAGGCTTAAACAGATGTCTCTCCAAAAAATATATATAAATGACCAGAGAACACATGAAAAGATGTTCAATATTATTAACAGGGAGATGCAAATCAAAACCACAATGAGATATCATTTCACACTCATTAGAATGGCCGCTATTAAGAAAAACAGAAAATAACAAGTGTTGACAAGGATGAGGAGAAATAGGAACACTCATTCATTACTGGTTACAATGTGAAATGGTGCAGCTGCTGTGGAAGACAGTTTGACTATTCTTCAGAAAGCTAAGTATAGTAGATCCAGCAATCCCATTTTCAGGTATATACCCAAAAGAATTGAAAGCAGGGACTTGGACAGATATTTACACACCAATGTTCATAGAGGCATCATTCACAGTTGTCAAAAGATGGACACAACTCAAGTGTCCATCAACCGATGAATGGCTAAATAAAATGTGGTATATCCATATAGTGGAATATTATTCAACCATAAAAAGGAATGAAGTTTTGATACATGTGACAACATGGATGAACTGGAAGACATCATGTTGAGTGAAATAAGCCAGATACAAAAGGACAGTATTGTTTGATCTCACTGATTTGAAACATTTAGAATAAGCAAACTCATAGGGTCAGAATCTAGAATATAGGTTACCAGGGGATTGGGTGGGGATAGAGAATGGCAAGTTAAGGCTTAAAATGTACAGGATTCCTATTTGGAATGATGGAAATGTTTTGGTAATGGATGGTGGTGATGGTAGAACAACATTGTAAACTCAGTTAACAGCCCTGAAATATGTATCTGAATATGATTAAAAGGGGAAATGTTAGCTATAGTAGCAGAATAATAATTTTTTAAAAATCCATGGAACTGCACAACACAAACAGCAAACCCTAAGTTAAACCATGTACTTTAATAGTATAACCATAAAAATGTGATATTATCAATTGTAATATATATTCCACACAGCAGTGCGAGGTATTGGTGGGGTGATATATGGGAATCCTGTATTTTATGCATGATTGTTCTGAACAGCTAGGACTTCTCTAATAAAGAAAAAAGGGTGTGGTCAGCAGAACTGGGTGTGACATGGTTCCTGTAAGAAAAGGACAGAAAAGTAATAGGGAAGCCAGTGGAGAGTATTAACATCAGACTGCTGACTGCTGTGGCTTAAATGAGTTCTGTTTTTTCCAGACACTTAGCAAGAAAGGAAAATGAGGGTGTTGAGTCAATCATGGCATTGTTTTGTTCATTTTTAAATAGGTTCTGATCATTAAAACTTGATTTTAATCGGGTGAATGCCCAAAAAAATACATGTAAATATAATTGAAACCTATTTTAGGAAATCATACAGACAAACCCTTTCTAAATGAATAAAGTTTTGGTATAATATGTATTTATACCCAATATATTTGCTTTCTCTGTACCTTTTGGAAAAGCTAAATACAATAAAAACCTACATAAAGCTGCATTGTCCCACATAAAGAAGAATTATATCCCCCTCTCAGTTTATATATCTTATATAAGGGCCTACAAGGATCCCTGTCTCTGTAGAAAGACTTCTGTACCATTTCCAAATTCCAAAGAAATATACTCAGACTCTTTGTCAGGTTGTAAGCTTGTCACTCCTGTAGCAGAGACACTTCTGGAAGGGTGTCACAGTGGGGTATAGTAATCCTGCCGCCTCTGCCTCAGAGTTGCTATTTTCCTCCTTGCACACGTGAAGCTTCACATGGGCTGCGTGGGTTAAGTGAAAGCATCAGAGCTGGGAGCTGTCCTCAGCCCTATTAAGACCTGTCAAGGTTTTCCACTTCCTTTCTATGTTTATTAGTCACTGAATAAACAGAGTAACATTTGAGAGCAGCCGTTGTATCTCCTGCCCATCTTAGATGTTTGCCTGATTATCTTTCCAATGCTTAGATCATAGGGATCCTGCATTGGAAGGAGAGGAGCATATTATTGTGCTGGGAACTATTCCAATGCTTAGAAATGACTTCGTCTTCAGGAAGCTTACCCCCCTCCCCCGCCCCCGAGTCATTTCACGCACCATGGAAAGGCAGCCCTTGCCACTAAGCCTGCCAAACAGGCTGTGACTGAAGGGAGCACCCTTATGCTTCGTTGGAAATAGTCCCAAATATCCAAAATCATGAAGCACAAGGTGCCCCAGAGTTAACATTTACCTCCTCTGTACAGAAGGACAGTACTGGGCGCTGCAGATATGCTAGGATACTGTTAAGATCCATGAGAAATTTGACTTTCGGTATCTATTTTTTTTTGTTGTCTTGAAAATAATGCCCACTTCCCAGCACAATAATATGCTCCTCTCCTTCCCTTAATCACCATAAAGTTGCATGTAAGTAGGTGGAAAGAGCTTGCTTTAAGTAAGTGCTACATAGATAGGAACTTGGAAGAATTGAAAGAGAAAATTAAAGTGAATTTCCTGATAAAGAAATGGTCCAATATGGGGGTTCATATATTGCCATGGGCTCCCAAAAGTATATTAATAGGCATGAAAGGTAGAATTGTTCCCCAGTCAGTGAATTCACAAGTCATCAGTATTTAACCCATTTGATCCAATGGAAAGATTACCCTGAAATATCTGTTATTTACAACACATCATTATTTGTCAAAATAAACAATGATTTTCCTTCTCTTGACTCTTTCCTTAAAATTCCAGAAAAGGGGTTATTGGTCCTAATTTGCAATTTGAAGAATTGTCATCCTTTGATAGTGGATACCAGTGATTCCCTACCCAGCATCCATCCTCCCTTCTTTCTTCCTAACAGAAACTAAATTTATGTGGTATCTGCTCTTCTCCCAAGCATCCTAGGAGACACAGGGGACTCTAATCACATCCCCAATTCCAGAGACAGTCCTAAATTTCTAAGCCAGGCAGCATCATCCTCTCCTGTGGTGACTGTAATTGGTCCAGTGTTGGTCATGTGACCTAGGTTCAGCTTAAAGGGAAGGATTTTAATGGTGTAGTTGGAAGAGGGGTTTTCTTTCTCTTGCTGAATATGAAAAAGCAGTATGTAGTCCTGATTGCTAGTAGCATCTAATGAACAAAAGCTGACACCAAGGGTTATTGAGGAGTGACATAAAAGGATCTTAGCCCAGAGGGACATGACATGGCCAATGAAACAACCAAACTTGAAGTCTTCTCTGCTTGTAGGGTTTCTGTTATGTGAGATAATTAATTTCCTTATTAATTATGTCAAAATGAGTATAGCTTTTCTTTCTTTGTTTCTGAAAGTCTCCTAAACAAAGCTTTTAGATTAACATTTTATACTCATGTCTGGGCACACCCTGCAAGTAACTGAAGTCAGTGACTGCCTCGGTGCTTTGATTGGAGAAGGAGTACCAACCACAGATTATCTCTTCCACCAGCCTAACATCAGACCTGAAATCCTGACTATTAATGACTGCTTTAGGCTAAAGCACTGAGTAACCATAAAGGGACTTGTTAGGATGCCAGAAGGACTGACATCTTAAACCATAAATTCCCACCAACATATTAGCACGTTTCAGTGCAACGCAACAAACATTTATCACTTATGTACTGTTAGGACTTATGTAGAAAATGAAGTTTAAGGTGAAGAAGACACAGTCTTTGTCCTCAGAAAATTTGTAATCTAGCAGTGAAAGCAGATATGTATGTTGTTAGCTGTGTTACAAGCAGATCATAAAGGATTCAATAATACAGGCACAAATAGAGAATTTTGAGAGTAAACAGGAGAAACTGGAGAAGATTTCAGACAGGAAATAGCATCTGACCTGGATCTTAATAGTTAGGCAGGATTTTAAGAAGTGGGGAAAGGACAGTCCAAACAGTTGAAATATTTACTCAAAAGAAGCAATAAGGCAGGACCTTGATGTGGAGTATTATACCAGACTCAGAGCTGAGAGACCTGAGGCTGAGTTCTAACTCTCTTGCTTTGGGCAAGTTGTTACATACTGTACTAGGCCTTGGTTTCCTTTTTTATGAAATGAGAGTCTGAGAAGGTGATATGTAAGTGATCTTCCAACTCTGACATGTCACGATTCTACAAATAACTCAAGTTGCAAATACTATACAGTGCCTACTACATTTTTTTTGGCCCTGAACTTTGCTGCAATATTCTTTTGCCAAGAGTTGACCCTAATCTTATGTATTCCGTTTTAAAGTGCTTGGTGTTTTAGTAGTTCCTAGAAACCATCCTAACTCATAAAAATGTTTCAACATTTACCAAGCATGGTGGCAAGAAACTGGTCTGAGGAAAACAGAAAGATTGTTGTATTTTCTACCATCTCATACATTCATCTGAAATTGTTGGGGTTTTCTCACACAAGCAATAAGTAGAAAGTTAAATTAAATGACACCAGTGACACCTGGAATTTAAGATGCCATGTTCTTGCTAAAAATCCGCTAGCAGGCCTCAGATTTATTTAGAACAGCACAGTAACAATAAACTGTCTCTTCTTTTATGACTGAAAAGAGTTTGGAGTTTGTTGTACTTTGAAGGTTAAAATGGTTTTCGATATATGAAAAAAGAGAAATAAAACACAATTTAACAGGGAAAAAATATTGTGTTGCACATGAGATTATGTTGGATTGACCTATGTATATCAGTAGAAGCTCACTTTTGGCTGTTGGTGCAGATGATAGCATCTCCCTCGTGATATCAATTAACTCATTTTTGTTCTTGGCAAGATACTGAAATCAATCCAGTTAACTTAAGCAAAAGGGAACTTATCGTGAGATTATGGATATATATATGGCATGCATATATTTTTCATTTCAAAGAATGAAAAGAAGATTGGAAGTTTGGGCTTGGGAATGGGCAGAAACCAAGAACCTCCAATGAGCCAGGAAGGAAGAGGAGTCTCTAGTAGACTTCTGGTCAGCCTGCATTTTTTGTAATGAATGTTGCCACTCATATTCCTTCCATTCTCGCAACAACAGTTTAAGGTTAAAGGCAAAGGGTGAAGCATACTCTTGTCAAAGCTCAATCCTGTCCATTCCCTGGTTATTCCATGGAAGAGGGAGAGAAAAAAGTCTGTGCTTCTATACTAGAATGCATATGCTCCCACCAAGATTACCTCTGCTACCTCAATAAGAGGTAAATTTCCAAAAGGTGGAACTAGGATGGGAAGCAAACAGATGCTGGGAAGTCCAGCAATGACAGATGATCCACAGGTAAATTATAATGCCTTCAGTTGCAAGTAACATACATTTTGACTCAAATATTCTTAAATTAGAGGGAGATTTAGTGCTTACATAACAAGAAGTCCAGAGGTGGGGCATACTTTAAGATTGGTTGGAGAAGCAATTCAATAAAGTCACCAAGTCCCAAATTCTTTCCATTTCTCTACTTTTTCCATCTTCAGTGTATTGATTTGGTCTCTCTGGGTGGATTACCTCATACCTGCAAAATGGGTGGAACATATTCAGGCATCGCATCCAGATATGACAAAGTATGGAGAAGGAATGAAACCATCTTTTCCTGTGTCTAATTGTTAGGAGTGAAAAAATCTTTCCCAGAAGCCCCCAACCCCCAGACTTACCTTTACATTTCATTGGCTAGACTTGAACCTCGGGAGCATCTGTAAGTACAGGGAATGGGATTACCGTGATTTGACTTAGACTAAATAGCATCTTTTCCCTATTCCCTGAAAATGGGGACAAATTCAACCTTGCACAATTGCATACTTGAATGCAATTGAAGTTTTATTTGAAAGCAATGTATGGGAATGAGAGTTGAGAAGGCTTCCAAAACAGTCCATTACAGTCCATTATCCTAGGTCTGGAAATTCTTTGTAGAAAACTGATCTGTTTGGTAACCTTTGAATTGAATTTCTCCCTAAGATGTAAACCTTGGATATAATAACTGTAATAATCCTTATTATAATATAAATATCTTGGTTTTAAAATAGATTATTTTAAACTATAAATTTTTCTGGTTTTGAGTAACATTGTTGATGTAAAATTCAGGCCCATCTATATAAGGCTTTAAATATAACCTTTTATTGGTATCTTTTCTTCATGCAAATGTTAATGAGAGGTTGATCTAACTAGAGGACTGGGAGGCAGGCTAGCAGGAAAATAACTTTTTGCCTTCTTACTTCAGGCAGTTTGGTACTTCTTTATATAGCTCACAGATTAAAAGCCAACAGTCTATCAGTTTCCTACCAAGATACCCTTGTTACAGAAAATAAAGCTAAACTGCCTTAGTTTTATAGCTGGAATTTTCTCAGGCAGGACCTAATGTGCAATTCTCACTCTTGTTCGTGAAGTTGTTTAGTGTTGTAAATTATACATTAGCTTCCAAACTGCTGTAAGCATCACCTCTATTATTTGTGTGCTTCATCAATAAATCATAGCATTTCAATAATATGCAAATTCATATCAACATTTTTGTTCTTGAAATTACAAACCTCAAGCTTGTATAAATAATATATGGAAATGTAGATGGTATCTGAAAACTGACTATTATTGGGCACTTAATGGTAATGAAGTATAATATTTATTTGTATGAGTTCTTTATAAAAGATCTAGAAATGGGTCCCAAGCTGTCCTGTAACCCTCTCTTAAAAAATAAGACATTTATTCAGTTATAGGGGAAAATGATAGAATTTCTGTGGGACAAAGACCAACTTGAAGCCCAAAGGATAATTTGAAAGAAACAACTCTTTTAAAAGGCATTTGGGGGATTGTCTGCATTTAGGGCTTTGTAGATACATATAATTGTGTGTAGTCTGGGAACATTTTTCAATAGGAAACGTAAAATTGCTTTGCTGCCATTACCCATATTAAGTGGTGGAAGTTTCTTTTTGTTTTTTCTTTAAGATTATTTTTATTTTTACTTTATTATTTATCCCCCCCACCCCCCTTGCAGTCTTTGTCCATTAGCTGGGTGATCCTTTGTGTCTGTTTCCTGCCTTTTCTTCTCATCCTCCTCCACCAAGATTCGATCCTAGGAACCTCCAATGTGGGAGAGAGGCACTCTACCACCTGCGTCACCTCAGTTCCTGGTTTTCGGTGCGTCTCGTCTTGGCTGTGTCTCTCTCTTGCTACATCAATGTCTTGCTGCATGGCTTGGTGGGGCCTTGCTCACCTGCACACCTTCTATTTTTTTTTAAAATTTTACCGGGAGGTCCCGGGGATCGAACCCGGGTCCCTCCATATGGCAGATTGATGCCCAACCACTTGAACCACATCCACCCCCCAAGTGGTGGAAATTTTGATTGATTAAGAAATATAGGGAAGCTGTTGTGGCTCAAGCAATTGGGCTCCCATCTACCATATGGGAGTCCCGGGTTCGTTTCCCGGGGCCTCCTGGTGAAAGAGAGCTGGCCTTCGTGGCAAGCTGGCACAACAAAAAGAGACACAGGAGAGACAATGAGAGACACAACAAACCAGGGAGCTGAGGTGGCTCAAGTGATTGAGTGCCTCTCTCCACATTGGAGGTCCCAGGGTTGGTTCCTGGTGCCTCCTAAAGAGAAAACAAGATGAGGAGACAAATGGACACAGAAAGCAAGACAGCGAGCACAAAAGTAGGGGGCGGGAATAAATGAATAAATGAGAAAAAAAAAGAAATATAATTGTGAGCAGCTTTGTCAACCTTGACTAAAATAAGATACTAAAACCTTTTTGATCTGTGGATTTGCTATAGGGAAAAGGCCTAGAATTCTTGCTCTAATTTAGAATAGTCCTGTGAGACCCATCTGGCCTGAGGTTATATGTAATCCCAAGGAGTAGAGTAGAGCAACAAGGATGTTTTTGAGGGAGGCACCACAAGGCTGTGGGATGAGTCTAATGCTGACCTTCTGTGTGGCATCTGAAACTTACAGGGCCTCCATATAGCTACCAGGTACCATCACACTTTCATTTAGCAAGATACCACATCAGAACCCACACTGGCCCAGAAGCAGCTCCTCACTTCATATCACGTGAATAATAATTCCTCTTTACCTTCCTATGTCCTGGCCCTTCTTGTCCTCATGTTTTGCCTCCTAGATTCCCTCATCTGAACTCTCTAATGACTGTGATGTTCTGGCTTCAGAACCTTGACACCCTACTTCCCTGGCTCCTCCTAACCTCTGTCTCCTTCCCAATATCATCCACTCTTAGAGTGTTTGGTCTAGAACCTTGTAGATAGGTCAATTGCTAAGACTTTCTCATTTTCCTGATAACATAATGACAATTATAGCAACATTAGTAATTAATAATTATATAGTATAGTTATAACAACAACCATAATAAAAATAACTCACCTTTACTGTACCACCTTCCTATGTGGTAGCCACTGGACTAAGCGATTCCACATGATTCTCTTGTTCAGGTCCTCAAAACAACTCCATAATGAGCTGCTATTATTATCTCTATTTTGTACATTTGTATTCTTCTCCTTTTGTACTGCAGCTGTGCCCCTTTTACACTCCAGCCATCTACCGAGATGCTTTTTCTCTTGTTTGGAAGTTTTAAATTTCAGATTCTTAAATTCTTTCATTTTCGTGATAGTCTCTTCTTGTTTTATGCCTCTGTTATCCTATAGATACTCAAAATGTTTTATGTGAAATATTGAAGTATTCTACTAGTTGTATGAATTCTGTTTCCTTATGTACTTTTAAATAATGTACTATTTGTTCATAGTGTTCATGTTGATGTTAATTTGATTTAGTTGTCTTTTCACTTTGTACTTGGAAATCCTTTCTTTTTTTTCCCTTTGGATGCAGGTTCTGATTACAGGTGTTCTTGGATGAAGGGGAAGGGAATATATATGCTTATAGTAATATGCTTATATGGCCTTGGGGATGTCTTGCCCCTCCTTGAGGCAGTGCTCATTTGTTTCAGCAAATAGAGGAATGGGGGACAAGACAGCTGATCAGAATTTAATCTCCCAATTAATCATACAGACATATTTCTAACTATTTACACTAAGAACAGAGCACATTTTTAACTTCTCTCACCTTCTCAAGGTGGTAACCTGCTTGTATTTTGGGGTGTGGTGTCCTCCAGCCTTAGTCTCCACCAGTACAATACCATCTGCTTTCTAACTTGCAGGAATGCCTTCAAAATCTCTAGCCCTTTGATGGATGGCACAAATCCTTATTTTCCACTGTGTTGTGGTTTTATAATTATTTTTAAAAATATCTTTTCTGTCATTTCATGAGATTTTGTATGGAAGAGAACAGGGACTCCTGTATTGAAGCTACCATTTTGAACCAATCTTTACTGCCATTTTTCAGATGAAGTAACTAGATCTTAGCTTTAAGAATGTGCTCAAGAATCTAAATTCTAGCTCTTCTAAACAGGTCCTCTGAAGCCAGAGCCTGCATTCTCAACTAATTTGTATAATGATTGGCAGTATAGAATTTCTAGTTTGTATTAATTATATACAATGACACATTTGAGCCACACAATAGCCTACTAGGTATTAGGATTATTGTCCTCAATTTATTAATAAGGAGACAGACTCAGAAATGTTAAGTTACTAGTTCAGAAACTCAAAGTTCTTGGAGCCATGAAGCAAGTATTTCTATACATGCAGCAAATACTGCCTGGCATGTAATAATACCTAAGGCTAGAGAGAAAAGCTTATAACCCAAGAGCTCATAGAATAGAACCCAAAGTAGAACTCAAGTTTCCTAATTCTCAACTGGTCTAAGCATCTTCGTACTAAACCTCACTCCCTCAATTTCCTTGCTTCTGTTGTTATCACTTTTTCAAGATCATTTTGCTAAAGCACATACACACATACACATACACCACACATTCACATATACTCTATTGGGAGACTGCAAGTAGCAAGAACTGGCTTGTTTTGGGATGTGACTTTACCTAATAATGCATTGATGTTTCATGCAAGTACACATCAAAGAATTAGCCCTTAGTTTTGCAAAAGATTTCCAATATGTTCTCAATGCTCCAAAGGTTATACATCTCTGTTTTAAGGGAGCTGTGCAATGTGCTTAGAAATAAAAGAGAAAGAACCAGCCATACCAAAGAGAAAACATTAAAAAATCAGAAGCTTACTGAAGAATCTAATCAACTGGAGAGTCTAGTAGACCAGACTGATTTTTAGTAGTACTATTAGACACTTCAAATACCAGGCTTCTCTTAAGCAACCAAATTGCACCGATTTCCAAAAGACTGTCATTGCCAACCTGAGAAGGAAAGGGCAAGCCTGTGTTGAAATAATTATCAGTTATAAGCACAATGCATTACATAATTTTGCTCTGGGTACTGTTGCCTTGGTCATTTTACTCTGGATGGAAGAGTTGAAGTAGAAAGTATTAGATACTTGTACTGAGGGGTATGCCTGAAGTGAAGTTCCTTTGCCTCTACTGAATAAAGATGTTTGAACTAGATCTTCACTTATCCCCTTCATTTGTTATTATTAATAATTCTAGTAAAAGCAACAACAACCATATGTTCACAGAGATATTAAAATATTATCTGGGCTCCAAGAAGAGAATTCTATCCTATTCATTACATCCATCTACCTAACTTCTGTTGTTACACTAGGGAAAAGCAAAGGAAGTAAATAATAGGAACAATAATTTACATTTAATATTGCTTACTATTATAGATCACTTTTAAAATAAAATTGTCTCTTTTAATCCTTGTAACAATATTGTTATTGGAATATGGGAATATGATTATTCAATTTTTTAGATTTTGATCTTCTCAAAGAACCAACTTTTGATTTTGTTGATTCTATTGATTTTTCATTCTCAATTTCATTTATTTCTGCTCTGATCTTTACTATTTCTTTCCTTCAGCTTGGTTTGAGATTAGTTTGCTGTTCTTTTTCTAGTTCCTCCAGGTGTGCACTTAGATCTTCAATTTTTGCTCTTCCTTCTTTTTTAATGTAAGCTTTGAGGGCTATAAATTTCCCTCTCAGCACTGCCTTTGTGGTGTCCCATAGGTTTTGATATGTTGTGTTCTCATTTTCATTTGTCTCAGGATATTTACTGAATTCTCTTGTAATTTCTTCTTCGACCCACATTACTTAAGAGTGTGTTGTTTAATCTCCATATATTTATGTATTTTCCCTTTTTTGTCCATTATTGATTTCTACTTCATTCTGTTATGATCAGAGAGAGTTTGTTGTATAATTTCAATCTTTTTAAATTTATTGAGACCTATCTTGTGACCCAACATATGGTCTATCTTGGAGAAGGATCCATGAACCCTTGAAAAGAATGTATGTCCTGCTGTTTTGGGGTACAATGCTCTATAGATGTCTATTATGTCTAGTGCATTTATCATATTATTCAGCTTCTCTGTTTCTTTATCCTCTATCCAGATATTCTATCCAATATTCAGAGTGGTATAATGAAGTCTCCAACTATTATTGTAGAGACATCTATTTCTCTCTTCAGCTTTGCCAGTGTGTGCCTCATGTATCATGGGGGACCCAGGTTAGGTACATAAATATTTATTATAGTTATTTCTTCTTGGTAAATTGACCCTTTTATTAATTAAAATTATTATTTTCTGTCTTTTTATCCTTTAATTTACCTTTCCTAATAATTTACCTTTTCTAATAATCTTTATTTCTACACTCTTCTTGCCCTTGTTTTTGTTTTTCCTTTCAGGCTTCAGCACTTCCTTTAGAATCTCTGGTAATTCTGGTCTTTTGGTAACATACTCTCTCAGTTTTAAACTCACCCTCATTTTTGAAGAACAGTCTTGCCAGATACAGAATTCTTGTCTGGAAGTTTTTCTTTTTCAGTACCTTAAAAACAACATACCACTTTCTTCTCACTTCCATGGTTTCTGATGAGAGGTCAGCACTCAATGTTATTGAGGTTCCCTTGTATGTGATGCTTTGTTTTTCTCTTGCTGCTTTCAGAATCCTCTATTTATCTCTGATATTTTTCATTCTGAATAGTAGGTGTCTTGGAATAGAAATATTCAGATTTAATCTGTTTGGGGTCTGTTGTCCTTGGATATGGATATTTATGTCTTTCATAAGGGTTGGGACACTTTCAGTCATTATTTCCTCAAATATTCTTCCCCTTTTCCATTCTCTTCTCCTTCTGGGACACCAATAACACATCTGTCTGTGTGTTTCACATTGCCATTCAATTCCCTGAGATCCTGTTCCATATTTTCCATTCTTTTCTCTTTTTGTTTACCTGTATTTTTCAGTGGACGTTCTGTTCTTGATTAATTCTATCTTCAAGCAATTCACATCTGCTCTTATGTGCCTGTTTCAACCCAAGTCTGAAAGGCACGAGTTGGGACAGCTGTAAGACCAAAGAACACATCAGGCAAATGGTTAGACATGAACTTTATTGGGACTTATGAACAGGAGAGACTCTTTGGTAGCAGCCAGTCAAAGAATGAAGTTAACACTCTGCAAAGAAGCAAGAAAAGGAGGGAGAATATAAGGGGTCTCAGGACAAAGGCATCCCATCGGGTATGAGAACAGAGTTTCTGCAAGAGTTACATGAAGCACACAAATGGAGTGTTTGGTGCTATTTTAACAGGAAGGGAGTAAACAGCCTTGAGAGGTTTAAAGTTTGTAGGATCATTTGTACATTCTTTCCTTAGGGAAGATCTGTTACTTTTTAACTGAGTGTCCAGGTTATACTGGGCAGCTGTGTGCTTCAGGCTGTGTTTCATTTGCGGGTAGGAGGGAATCCTGGTCTCTGGGCTCCAACAATGACTCTAATGTATTTTTTGTTGTTGCTATTATTTTTTTTTGTTTTGTTTTGGTTTGGTTTTTTATTTTTTTGTTTTTATTTTTTTTGTTTTTATTTTTTTTCTCTAACGTATTTTTAATCTCATCCATCGTGTCTTTCATTCCCATAAGTTCTGTTAATTTTCTTTGCAGGCTTTCAAATTGTTTTTTATGCTTACCCAGTGTCTTCTTAATATCTTTTTTCTCTTTAGTCATATTTTCCTTCAATTCTTTGAATTAATTCAGGAGATTTGTGTGATTATCGTTGGTTTAGTTGTCTTAAATCCTGTATCTCTTCAGGATATTTGGTTTGTTTCTTTGGCTGGATGATCTCTTCCTGTTTCCTAGTATGGCTTGTAATTTTTGGCTGACGTCTAGGCATCTGGATATGTTGGTGAATTTACTCTGATGGTCAATTTCTCTCTCTTGCCCAGTGTTTTTTTTTGTGTGTTTTTTTTTCCACAGCTCTACTTTGATTTTTGGTTCAACTTATTCTAAGTCTTTAAATTTGCCTAACTTAAGTTATCAAAATTGGGCCAGGGACTCACTAATAGGGTGCAGATTTTCTCCTAGGGGTGGGTTAAAGAGAGACCTGAAAGTAGTTTTTCTCTTTGCAATTTACTGGCCAGCCAGCAGATGGCTCTTGTTAGCAAATCTGTCCACAGAGGTGTTTCAGCCTCCACTTTTTGTGTTTCTGGTATGGCCAGAGCTGAGATTCAAAGCGTGCTCAGTTGCCCAAATTCACTGAAGACAAGCCCTCTGACTAACTCTGACTTTTCCCTTGTAACAACTGACAGGAAGCAAGACATCTGTTTCCCTCTTAGTCAGCTGCAATGAGCTGAGGGTTTTATCCCAACTTAATGTCTTGAGGTTGAGGGATGGGATCCCTTCCCAGACACCACAGGAGTTTGGTAACTCACATTTGTTGTTTTGGGTCCTTCATCTCTCTGTCCCTCACCCTACTGGATGTTGCAGAACACTGTCCTAGACTACTGACCCACAAAGTACATCCCTTGGACAGCCTTTGGCCCTTTCTCCATTGTTTTTGCGAGAGTTGAGCCCATCTGCCTATTCCAACTCCATCTTTCCAGAACTCCCCAATCAAGTGGGTTTTATTCCTGGTATGCAAGGGTGGTTCAACATAAGAAAATCAATTAACATATCACATTAACAAATCGAGTGAAAAAAAAACACATGATCATCTCAATTGATGCAGAGAAGGCATTTGACAAAATCTAGCATCCTTTCTTGATAAAAGCACTTCAAAAGATAGGTATAGAAGGAAAGTTCCTCAACATAATAAAGGACATATATGAAAATCCCACAGCAAATATCGTACTCAATGGAGAGAGGTTGAAAGCTTTCCCTCTAAGATCAGGAACAAGACAAAGATGCCCTATGTCACCACTGTTGTTCAACATTTGTGCTAGAAGTTTTAGCTAGAGCTTAGCAAGAAAAAAAAATATAAAAGGCATCCAAATTGGAAAAGAGGAAGTAAAACTCTCACTATTCACAGATGACATTATCCTATATTTAGAAAATTCTGAAATATCTACAACAAAGCTATTAGAGCTAATAAATGAGTTCAGCAAAGTGACCTGATACATGATCAACACACATAATCAGTAGTGTTTCTATACACTAGTGATGAGCAATCTGTGGAAGAAATCAAGAAAAAAATTCCATTTACAATAGCAACAAAAAGACTCAAATATCTAAGAATTAGTTTAACCAGGAATGTAAAGGATCTGTATTCAGAAAATTACAAAACACTGCTAAGAGAAATCAAAGAAGACCTAAACAAATGGAAGGACATTCTGTATTCATGGATTAGAAGACTAAACATTATGAAGATGTCAATTCTACCCAAACTGATTCATAGATTCAATACAATCCCAATCTAAATTCCAACAGCATACTTTACAGAAATAGAAGAGTCAATTACCAAATTTATTTGGAAGGGAAGGGGGTCCCAAATAGCCAAAAACATCCTTAAAAAGAAGAGAAAATTCAGAGGATTCACACTTCCTGACCTTGAGGTGTATTATAAAGCTACAGTGGTCAAAACAATACAGTGTTGGCATAAACATAGACACATTGATTAATAGAATCTAATTGAGAGTTCAGAAATAGCCCCTCACCTCTATGGTCAACTGCTTTTTGACAAGCCTACTGAGTCCACTTTTCTGGGACAGAAGGTGCAGGGAGAACCTTTGGTCATTTCCATAACCAAAGGAATGAAAGAGAACCCCTCTCACTCTCTCTATACAAGAATCAACTCAAAATGGATCAAAGACCTAAACATAAAAGTCAGAACCATAAAACTCCTAGTAGATAATGTAGGGAAGCATCTATAAGACCTTCTAGTAGGTGGGAGTCTCATACCCAAAACACAAGCAACAAAATAAGAAATAGATAAATGGGAACCTCCTCAACATTAAATACTTCTGCACCTCAAAGGACTTTGTGAAGAGGATAAAAAGACAGCTTACTCAATGGAAGAAAATATTTGGAAATCACACACCCAGCAAGGGTCTAAAATCCATGATATATAAAGAAATATTACAACTTAAAAATAAAAATACAAATGGCCCAATTAAAAAATGGGCAAAGGACCTGAATAGATATTTTTCTAAAGAAGAAATACAAATGGTGAAAAAACATATGAAAAACTATTTAGGGAGCAGAGGTGGCTCAAGCGACTGGGCGCTTCCCTCCCACATGGAAGGCCCTGGGTTTGGTTCCCAGTGCCTCCTAAAAGGAAGGCAAGCGGACACAGCACACAGTGAACAGACGCAGAGAGCAGCCAGGGAGCTCAAACAACGAGGGGGGTGGAAGAAATAAATAAATCTTTAAAAAAAAAAAAATTCAGCATCACTGGTTATTAGGGAAATGCAAATCAAAATTACAATGAGATATAATTTCACATCTATTAGAGTGGCCATTATTAAAAAGACAGACATTATGGTTAGGGAAGCAAGCCAGGTACCAAAGGACAAATATTGTATGATTTCACTGTCATGAACTAAATATAATGAGCAAACTCATGGACTTAATACCTAGACTATAAGTCACCAGAAAATAGAACGTGGTTAGAGAATGGAATGCTGAGGTTTAATCTGTGCAGAAGTGGTAAAAAGTTCTTTGGAAATGTTTGGAAATAAATAGAAATGGTGAAAACATATCATAGGATGTGTAATTAGCAGCACTAAAATATGGATATAAGAGGAGTTTGTTTCCTGTTTTTTTTTTCTTTTTTCTTTTCTTTTTTTTTTCAGTAATGAAAATGCTCTAATAGTGATTGAAGTAATGAATGCACAAGTCTGTGATTATACCAGATGATGGTGATTGTACACTTTAGATAAATTGTATGGTTTATGAACAAAAAAATAATAGGGTGCATTGGGGGGGAAATACACCAAATGTAAGATATCAACTGTAGTTAGTAGTAATACTTTAATGATGCTCTTTCATAATTTGTTATAAATGTTTCACAGCAATGCAAGTTATTGTTGGTGGGGTGATATATGGGAGCCCTGTATGATGTTATGCATGTTTGTTTTTTAAGTTCACAACTTTTACTATATGCTTATTGTTAATGTATGTTCATGTATGAATGATATACTTCAATAAAATTTTTAATAAAAATGAGAGAAGACACAGATTACAGATAGCAATAAGAGGTGGCATCGTTACAGAGTCAACAGATATTGAAAAGAATTTTGTGAACAACTTAAGCCTGTAAATTTGTCAATTTAGTTTAAATGGACAAATATCTTGAAAAACGCAAACTACCCAAGCTCACTCAAGAAGAAATAGATAACCTGAATAGCCCTATATCTACTAAACTATTAAAGAAATTAAATTTGTAGTTTAAAGCTTTCTCACAAAGAAAACTCGAGGCCAAGATAGCTTCATTGGGGAATTCTACCAAATATTTAAGAAATAAATAACACCAATCCTATACAATTTTTCCAGAAAAAAATTGAAGTAGAGGGAATACTTCCCACTCATTCTACAAGGCCAGCATTACTCTGACACCAAAACCAAAAGCATTTCAAGAAAAGAAAACTACAGACCAGTATGCCCTATGAACATAGAAGCAAAAATTCTGAACAAGATTATAGCACATCAAATCCAATTGGAATTTATCCCATGAATAAAAAGTTGGCAACCCCCTACGTGGCTCTGAGTGGCAACTTTCATGTGGAGCTGTAAATAATAAAGATTTCTGCCATTTATCTATATGAGTGTCTTTGTGTTATGTCTAAAGAATCTATAACCATACCAAGTATCATATAATTATATAAAAAAAAACACTGACAGATATTAAAGAAGATCTAAATGAATTGAAAGATATACCTTTTTCATGGAAAAAAGTATTCTCCCCACATTGATCTATGAATTCAATGCAGTCCTATTCAAATGCCCTGCAGGATTTTTGTAGAAATTGACAAACTGTTTCTAAAATTCATCTATAAATGTAAAGGACCTAGGAAAGCAAAAACAACTTTGAAAAAGAAGAACAAAGTTGGAGGGTCAACACTACTGATTTCAAGAATGTCATAAAGCTGCAGTACTCAAAACAGTGTGGCACTGGTATAAAGATAGACAGTAGATCAATGAAACCAAATATATTGTCCAGAAATAGTCCCATACATATATAGACAATTGATTTTGACATAGATGCAAAAACAATTCAATGGGGGAAAAAAAAGTCTTTTCAACAAGTTGTACTGGAACAATTAGGTAATTAGATATCTATATGCAAAAAAGAAAGAAAAGAAAAAAGATGAACTTTGATCTATATCCCACAAAAAAAATTTACTCAAAGTGGATCTAAATATAAAACCTAAAATTATAAAATTTCTAAAAGAAAATACAGGAAAAGTCATCTTTGTGGCTTGAGATTAGGCAAAGGTTTCTTAGATATAACACGAAAAGCACGGCCCATAAAAGAACAAATTGAATTGTTCCAGCCACCCTTGTCCTTCCTAGCCCTCGGAAGACCGATCAACTTGAATTCCAAGTTCATTCAACATTACTGTTCAGGAAACTGAAATGTGAACTATATTGGTTAGGAATCCATTTTTATGACTTTTAAATATAGCAGTATGATCAACATTTGTATAGCAGAGTTCACATTACAGTTAGATTTTCTAGAAATAATCTTAATTATACAGCAACTTTATAAAGAACATACTGTTATTATGCTCACTTGACCGGTGTGTAATTGAGACTCAGAGAGATTCAGTTACTTGCCCAAGGTTACACTGATAGAAAGTGGCCAAACCAGTCTCCAGCACAGGTTCTCAGAGCTTGATTGTTTTTTTACTGTGCCACTTTGCCTCAATACACAGAACGGTGAATTTGGTCTCTGATTTTTTTAAGGAAACCTCTTTAAGCCAGTTCTTATGAGAAGACTGATGAATCGTGGCGTTACTTTAGTAAATTACTTAGTAAAATAGATATTTATCCTTTACCTTTCAAATCTGTTGTGGCTGCCATCCATGTTTACAAGTGTGACTAAAGGGAAAAGATACAGGACCAGCTGCCCTTTCCAAGTTGAATAGGAATAAAGTCTGCCTTAGCCTTTAATGACACTTTGCCACTTTGTACTCAGGCTGTTGTAAATTAATGTAATTCCCGAAATGACTACCAAATGCCCATGGTGTAACCTCTTCACCCAGTAGGATCTGACCCGATATTCCTCTGATGTTGTTCTAAATAGATGACTCACTTCAGGGAGCCTCCCTTTGAATTCAGTGCTCTTGGCATTTGCCCTGGTTCTGTAATAGCCACATACCCCAGGGGTAAAGTAATGGCTCTCTGGCAATCTGGCTGTCCCCTTTATTTCTTTTTCACATTTGTTTACACATTTGTGCCTGTCCTCTGAGAATGGCTCAAAGTAGAAAGGATAAACTCCTCCCCACCATCCTCTCTAAGGGTCAAAACCACATGGACAATATTATCAGTCTCAGTCATATTATTCTTTAATTGTGCTCCTAGACACAGTTAAGCCATTTGGAAGCCTAAGTGGAGTGTCATTAACTGAACCAAATTTAGGCTAGTACATATATTGCAAAAGACCGTATTTAAGAAGGCTAAATGAATAAAATTGGGCCTTTGGCATTATAGCTGAGAATTTAACATTGGGAGGGGGGAATCACTTTATAAAGCTATCCAGAGGAATGCAAAACTGTGTTTTCTTATTATTAGTAACAGTTCTAGCCCTTTTCTTGGTAAAATAAATTCAGTATCATGCTTACACATCTTTTCAAGAAATAGAGATTAAGAAATAGCAAAAGAAAGAAATAGAGATAATATGAAAATTAAGGTTGGAAGTCAAGTACTTTACTTCAAGTACCACATACAGGTCTGTCTGACTCTAACAATGGTTTTTGCCCTTCTTGATTTGCATTATTTCTGCCTTAAACCTGTTTCTTTTCCTGACTTTCCAGATATGTGTAGTCTTTATAACAGTTCTGGTAGGAACCAAGAGTTGGTTTCTATCCTATCTCCTATAAAGCAACCTAATGAAAAAGAGCATATGTGTGTCTGAGCCACCTCAGCCACTGTTACCTGTGTGACCTGGGGGGATCTTATTTAACTAAGCTGAAGTTCTCTTGGTTCATATAAAAAAATAAGGTCATAATTCATGGGTCTTTGTGAGTACCAAATGAGTTACTGTGAAATATGTGAAATGATGGGCATATCAAAGACATCTAATGCACATTTTTTTTTTCTTTTCTTTCCCCTTAATAAGTTTAAGAATATAACTAATTTCTTTCTTTTCTTTATAGTTTGTTATGTTTTCCTTTATCTGCGTCAAGCAATAAATAAGTTCTTATTTAGAGATCAGAAAATTATCAATACATTCTCCAACTCCTATACATCAGTTGCTGGTTTTCTATTTTTGAAACTTGAAATGAGATGCAGTTTTCAGTTCTGCTTTTATTAGTTTTTACCTTGAAATGTGTTGGGTAGATAAAATATCTTACTTCAAGAGAAAGAGTAGTTAATAGGTAATATTATACATTAGATATTGGAAAGAAACCCAGTTTTCCAAACTTATGATGGAGGCATGGGCTTCAATTATCCAAAATCCCAAATAGTTTTCCTGGTTCTAAAATGACATAGAGAGCCAGCCATCCTGTCAAAAGACTACAGCCTCATTGCCATGGCCCTGACTTCACTCCAGCACAGCAAAGCTTTTGGCTTCCTAAAAGATTATTGAAGAAAAGGGAACCCAGGGAATCCTCAAGGCTGATAACCTGGAGGTTGGTGTAGGCATAATTAACATATAGTATGGCAGTAAAGATTGGTCGCACACACCTGTGTTCCAGTCCTTGCTAACCATGTGAGTCGGGATAAAGTTTAAACAAGCCTCTCTCTATTTAACTGTGAGTCTCCTCGCTTTCCTTTTTTAAAATGGGGATAATAATGTACCTGTTTGGAGGACCACCCATATATACATGTTCAGTCAATATTAAATAGTTTTTATTAGTTCCCTAACATTTACAGTCTCTGTTTACATTTAATTCTAACCACAGTGTTAGAAAAAAAAAAGAGAAAATGTTGGTTCTTCGAATCGATTTGCTACAGCATTCTAACTTTGCACAGATTTGACTGGTCTTTATTTGCTGTCTTTCTGGAGGCTCCCCACTTCCGCACACCACCACCATCATCCACGGGATCTTCCCATGCAGGAGATGCTGTGGCATGCTGTGGCATGCTGATGAAGAGCAGGGCTGAGTTTGAATTCTGGCCCTTCCACTCTAACTTTGGCGAGTTGGACAACTTTATCTAAAGAATAGGGACCTATAAAAGGGATAATATTAGTACCTATCGCATGGGGTTGTTGTGATGATGGAGTTAATACATGCAAAGCAACTAGAACAGTGTCAGGATAATAATATGTGTTCTATAAGTGCTAGCTATGATTAATAGCTAACAATAAAGGGTAACATACTTGGTTCATCTTTTTCTCTTCTGAAAGCACCTATTTATTCAGGGATCTGACATCCTATGGTAATGTCTTCCTTGATTTCTTCCTTTTCTTTTCTTTTCTTTTCCCAATAGTAAAAGAGGGAAAAGTGTTATCCATACCCCATAAATTATAAATGCAGTTGTCCTATGTTTGTAGTTTCAAAGATATGAATGACATTGAGTCCCTTCTTGATGTCCATTCTGTGCTTTCTCATTGTGCACATGAGCCCACTTCATTGAAACAGGGTTTTTGGAAAGTGTCAAAGGTGCCCCAATTTTGACATGGCTCTAACTTTCAACCTGGATTGTAATTCACATGTTTTTCTCTGTATTCCATGTTAGACTGTCATCTCCTTGAGGGCAAAGGACCATATTCTAACTTCATTGTATCTACAGTACCTAATATATACCCAGAAATGTTCAATAAACTGCCACATAACTAAATGAATGAATAAATGAATGAATGCATGCATCACACTCAAAAATGTGATATTCTAGCACTCTGTTCAACAACAGAGTAAATTTCCAAGTAGTTTTAGAATAATTCTGGACATTTTAAATTTCCAGGGATGCTCTCATACATCCTACTCTGGAACTTCCTACCTCTCTAGTTTCATCATTCCTGCTATAGGTCATTGTCTGCAAAACACACCTTGTGTTTTCCTGTCTCTGTGCCTTTACACTGTCCTTTCTTTGTGATGTACCTTCTCCTCCCTCTCTATTTTTTCTGAATTTTCTGCTCACAACTCACATGAGCATTTCCTTTTCTACTCTAAGTGTAAATCACTTCACCTGCTCCTGACCTCCTATACCAGTTGTGGTATGAGCCAATTAGCTGTCACTTAGCAAATGCTATTGTATAAATTTAGTTATCATTTTGCAAGAAAAATGCTTAGATTCTAAGTCCCTTCAGAACAATAACCATGTCTTATACTTCTATACCTAGCTTTGTGCCTCACTCATGATGCAATAATCAATAAATAATTGTTACTGGATTGACTTGTTCTAAACCACTTTCAACAGACTGCAGTGCAATACAAAACTAAATGCAGGGAGCAGGTGTGGCTCAAGCTGTTCAGTGCCCGCCTCCCAGGTTGGGTTCCCAGTACCTCCTGAGAATACAAAAACAAACAACAAACAAAAAAACCAACTCAGGAAAGCCAGTGTGGCTCAGTGGTTGAGCGCCAGCTTCCCACATATGAGGTCCCGGGTTCAATCCCCAGCCCCCGGTACCTCAAAAAAACAAACAAAAAAACTAAATGCAGCACGGTGAAAACATCAATTTATGGGTTAAGTGGAAAGATTAGATGTGCTGAAACATTAGGACAAAGATGGAATTTCAGGTGAAGTTTTAACTTTATTAGTTCCTTTTGACTCTATTATTTTTATTTAGTTTGATGAATCTTTTTTTACTTGTGTTTGGGAAGTAGTGGGTTAAGGGCATTTAACTTTAGGCCTAATTCCATGCACTAACAAAAATTCTACCGCAGAATTGTTTATTTTACAATGAAACATTTCAAAACAAAACATGAGACAACTAATGCATCTCTGCCATCTGTTCTGATGATGTGTAGGGAAGGCATAGAGGGGGGATGAGGGGGTGTGAAGTGTTAGATGCATAGTTCCCTTTCTCCTCTTCAAAACTTTCAGGAACATGGTGCTAATGACTATGGCATTGGCTATTGCCCAAATTTACGGTGCGCCACAATATATTTGAGCATTCTGATTATCATAATATATGGAGCTACCAAATTCAAAGCTTTGTAAAGAGTTTTAAATGAGCAGGAGGCTGAAAGGTCAGTAAATTCTTGTTACATAATTTAAATCCCAGTGAATTAGTCTTTTAAAAATGCAGATGAAGGGAAATGCATTACCAACCATCCCTCCAAATCTCAGAGCAGCGGAGATTACAGCAGATCTTATGCCAAGGATCAAGGTTGGCTTTGACACTGGACACTTTCTCTTTCATATTGCCAAGAGCATCTGGTCCTATGCATTTTCCTTACTGTTCAATCATGCATTAAAATATTTTACATCTATTCATTGTGTGAATGTTACCACCTGCGTAATGTGTCAGCATTGCATGGAGGCTAGATCTGCAGCTTCCATCACTCATCACCCTATTAACATTGGTCTTTGATTGTATATCCACAAAGGAGATCATAATGTCCTATTTGTTTTAGGACATGACAGAATCCTTTAGGATTGATGTGGCCTGCCTCGAGTCATCAGCTGGGCATAGTGCCATCTCTTCCAGCAAGCCTCTACTTCAGTTCAATTTGGCACGCTGCTTTTCTCATGATCTGCATTTGAGAAACTCACCAGTCCATATACTTTCATGAAACTACGTTAATGCCACCTATCTCTTTCTTCTTTCCGTAAATTATCAAACTCCTTTTCCTTCTATTTTTGGATTGTTTCCTTTACTCAAATGATCTGTTTCCATTGTTTTTTTCTCTCTCCTTAATCTTGTCAGTCTTCTAGGAGCTTCACAGAGGAACTGACATGTTGCCCATTCAGCCTCCATCTCATTTTCCACTCATTCATTCATTCATTCATTCATTCAATTTCTGCCTCTATCAGCTTATGTAGATGAACTCGTTATATGCCAGACACTATTATAGGTGTTGAGTGAACAAGACAAAGTCTCAGCACTCTTGAGGCTTCAGTTCCAGTGAAGGGAGTCAGCAAGTGAGCACGCACACACTGTGCCAAAGTATAAGAAGAACTACGAAGAAAAATAAAACAAAGTAAGGGAGATTGATGGGGGTTAGGGGAGGAGATAGGGTGGTGAACGAAGGCCTCACATGACAAATGTGGAAACGGTGATGCAGGAGGCTTTCATAACTTGCCTGAGAAGGCACATGCTTAGTGAGGGGAAGGCCAGATTCAAAACTGGGCCACCTGGCATGAGAGCCCAAGCTTTTCACCATTGTGCCACACTGTGCTCTTGACCATATGCTGTTCCATAATGTATAGCTGAGAGTATTTCCAGAGGAAGGATTTGCAACTGCTGTAGACAACACTGCAATCACAGCAGGAATTAACGTGTACAAGAACCCAAGGAATTGAGGAGAGTGTGGGATACAAGTTCACAGTCCCATTGACTAAAACAGACAAACCAACAAACATGATTTCACAGATAAATACCAAGATATCCAGTAGTCAGGTCATTTTTTTATTCCATCAGTAGGCTGTGTAAGCATTTACATAAAAGTCTCAGTTTGAAATTTGTTGTAGCCAATGTAAATCTATTACAGTTATAAGCAGTGCTAATTTCAGAAGACTCAAACTCATAAACTCACGTTGCATGCCTTGTTCAATAAAGCAACTCTTTCAGTCAGTGTTCTTTCAGATGTGGCAAATATTAAGTAATTAACCTTAACAAAGTGAGTCTCTGTCCATTTCCAAGAAATTAGTTTCTAAAGAAGTATTAATAGCACTGGTCGTACCACGGTATCTGTTACTAATACTCCTGGGCCCAAATAAATAGAACATGTCCTTATAATGTGAGAGCTGGAAAATGCTGACAGGCCATGTGTCAGCATATGTGTAGCATAAATGCAAACACAAGACAAGCCTAGTCAGGCCAATTTTTTTTTTTTTTTTTTTTACAACCCAGAGCGTTAACAGCACTCTTACATTTCACATAAAATGGTTTGGAAACATGAAGAGAATAGAATGCCTTGCCTTAGAACAGATCAAATATTCCGTGATTTTGGATTCATTACCAAGGTTCCCTGAATTTTGAAAAGGATTCTTGTTTATAAAAGCCACCTAATCAGGAAAAATAGCAGTAACTATTATAGCAACAAAAGAGAATGGAAGTGGTTCCTTCCATTGTCTATTTTTTTTAAATCTTACCTGTTATGGGATTTCTATCAAGCTTCTGACTTAAGGAATCATGAAATAGGAATAGCTTCCAACCAAAGAGCAGCTTTATGTTTTGTGGTTTAGTCACAATTTGTAAACAGAACACCCTGATGAAGCATAAATTAGTTAATCCACAGAATTTCTGGAGATGTGGAAGAATGCATAAGGAAGCAACACAGATGTATCATTAAAGGAAATCCTGGCCATCAAAAAAACTCCATTTCCAATTCCTTGAAAGAAATACCTTTGAAATTGCCATATATATTTTCAGTGATTTGCTACATGCCATATATTGGTTTTTGAAACAGTATCCATCTGATATAAAATTATATGCTTCCTAGAAGCTACTTTTTTCTTTCCGGCCTCTAATTCATATCCCCCATCCTTCAATTTAAGATGGTTTTAAAAAACAGTGTGTTGAATAAGGCAGTGTTGGCAGAAATCAAGATGAGATATTAGGGAATAGTGCACTCTCATTCTTCCTATGGGCAGGCCACCTTCACTATTTGGAGCTATCATTCTGTGTTTGAATGGCTGTTTCATACAGAGCATAAGTAAATGAAAGAAGGAGCTTTTCCCCCTAGAAATCTTATCTTTATCAAGAGTTAGCTACTTATGAGGAAGGATGGTAGAGTGTTGGGCCTAAAAAGAGATTTTTAAAAAGTCCTGCCTTTGAGGAACCAACTCAAGATGTGGTGACAAGACATGCACATAAAAAGATGAATTACAATACAATGTGACCTTGTATAATGAGCAGTAACAAGAACAATGATGGGTGGGCTTTTGTGAGATCGTCCAAAAGGAGGTGGAAGGGAATATAAAGAACATTTCTAGGCAGAATAATGTCCAACAGCAAAGGTTGCAGAAAATGTTTGGCACATACTAGTGGACCAGATTGGCTGGAACAAGAAAAGGCAGGAACAATAGGTTAGGGAGGCTGAAATGCCAGGCTAAGAAATTGTGATGTCTTTTGTTGGCAATAAAATAGCCATCAGAGGATCATGATTAAACACATGGGTAATGGAGACAAAGAGGCATTTTTGGAAGAGTAAGTCAGTAATAGTATGGATTAGAAAGAGTGAGTAGAGGCAGATGTCTAATTAGAAAACAACTCCACAAGTCCAGACGTGTCAACAACACAGTCTAGGGAGATGGCAGTGGAAGTGGACAGATGTGAGAAACTTTTTGAAAATGTGGGCACTGCCTGGAGAGTGACTACAGGAGAGACAAGGTCATGGAATGAATGATATACTTTTAAAGCTTAGGTAACCAGAAATATGTTGGATCCTTAACTGTTAATGTTATTAATCTGGCTAAAGTACCTTTTTCTTCCAGAGGTAAATGGAGAGCAGCTTTTTGTTGTTATTGTTCTAAGTTGGTAGGTATGTGCACAGAAAGGACCGAGTACACAGAATCGTAAGATATGGTAAAATATCATCAGCAATATTAATAACGCTTCCTGTCCATCGAAAACCCAGGAAAGGAAGGAAAAGAAGATCTGTAGAAAAAAAGGAAAACTAAGGGTTCAGTTACCTCTCCAGCCTGTTGTTGTGCTCAGTGAGGGTGGTGGGCTTGTTCCTGCAGTGTCTGGTATTCCAGGAACTTCGGTGGTCTTAGTGAATGCCACTGCTTGGACCCCACGCAGTGCCTGTTCCTCAGGCTGTCCAAGAGGTGCCCATTGGGCCTCATCTACCTATAGGGATGCCGACATAGACTTGGTCTGATTGAGAATAGCCAGGTATTCAAGTAATGATCTGTTCAGGCATACATTACCAATAAACAGCTACAGCAGATCACACCCTTTTGTTTCATACATAGCATTTGTGCCTACACTTTAATTGCTGTTGTAGTGGGTTGAATGGTGACCCCACAAAAAAAATGCCCATGTCCTAATCCCTGGAACCTGTGAATATTACCGGATTCAGAAAAAGGGTCTTTGCTGATATAATTCGTTTGAGGATCTTGAGATGAGGAAGTTATTCTGGACTATCCTGGTGGACCATGAATCCACTGACAAGACACACAGAGGAGAAGGTGATTTGAAAAAAAGAGGTAGGGACTGAAGTTACATAGCCACCAGCCACGGAAGCTGGCAACCACCAGAAGTTGGCAGAGGCAAGCAAGGCTCCTTCCTCCCCCAGAGCCTTCAGATGGAGCATGGCTCTGCTGACATCTTGATTTCAGACTTCAGGCCTCCAGGACTGTGAGAGAATAAATTTCTGTTGTTTTAAGTTACCCAGTTTGTGATCATTTGTATGGCAGCGCTAGGAAACAAAAATAGCTGTGTTAAAATCAGTCAGCATCAGCCAGCTTTATATACTAAGGCCTATAAGACCTAGTAATGTATAAGGCACTCTGGTGATCAAAAAGAAAGATGTGATCTTTACACAATATTACATATAATATTAGCATTGGGTCTATAAACTAAGTGCCTATTCTATACTAGGAACAGGGTCTTAATCAACATCTCATTTAATTCTCACCAAAAAAACAATGAGATAGATTTAAACTACCATTTAACAGATGACAAAATTGTGACCAAGAAAAGCTGTCTCTTACTTAGCAGGGGCAAGGTCAGTCCTTCTGTCTCTAAATCTGATGCTCTTTCTATTAAGTGGCATATGTGCAGCAGAAAGGGCTCACAAGCAAGGGGAAAACATGCCTCAAAATTTGAAAATGGAGAAATTAAATGTTTTTTTTTTTTTAAAGATGCCTAAATATTTTAATAGGCTGTTTTCCCTCTGATTGCTACATCTTTAAAAAATGCAAAAGAATAATTAGAAACAGGAATTAAACCTGAAAATAAAGATAGTGACCTAGAGAGAAAGAAAGGAACATGTGCAGTCTTGTTTTCCTCTACTCCCTTGGCCCCTTTCCCTCCATGTACAGGTCGAAGAGAGTTCTGGATGGACAGAAGGATTCAGATCCTGGGAGAATGGCCCCTGACAGGACAGTTGCGTGTCTCCTGGTAATGTCCATAGGAAAGACCTCTCGGGCAGAATTCTTGTATTATGTTCCTAGTCCCTGTTGGCCAGAGCCAGTTCTGGGTTCACAGATTCTAGAAGCAGCAGTTTGCTTGGAAGAAAGAGCTAGGCACCCCCCTTGAAATACCATTTGCATAGCAAAGACATAGTTGACTTAGTTGGTAGGACCAAGGGGTGCAAGGGGTTCCTGAGGCCCCACCTGGAACCATATTGACCCTTCAGTATACTTTGGCAAACAATCTGAGGTACTGTCAGACATCGGAGGGAGTCCTAAGGCTTCGGGCCTCTCTCACCCTGCCTCTGTTCCTTGAGGTCTGCCAATGGAATATTTGAGCAGTTCTGCTTAAGTTGGGGCTTGGCCATCAGGGCTCAGGAAGATAGAGCAAGAAAGAGAGGCCAGCTTCTCAGAGGAAAGTCATTTAGAAAATTGTTTTTCAAGGGATGGCCAAGAATTTGAGAACATAAACAATCCTTTTCATAATGGCTCTTTCCCTTGGGTCCCACAGATTATCTGCTCAATCCATCACTCCTATAGTTCTCCATAACATTTGTAAAGACTCCTCAGTCCAGGAACGTAAACACCATGTGTAGTTTATGCTTCAGTGTATACACACATACCCGGACAGGGCTCAAAAAGTACTGGTCGATGGAGACATTTAACCAACTTAACATCCTGGCTGCTTGGGCTGCTTGTGCAATTCCATGTGAATTGATGTTAGTGAAGATAGAAGAGAGAGTATATATTTGATCCTTATCTTGACCGAGATACTTTTTAGCCATTCATTCAGGAGAGTCCCTATGACAGATTTTGTAAGCCTTTGATGAAACAAATGCCACCATTACAGATGCCAGAGTTGAGGACACTGCTCTTTTCAATAGCATTCTTATAAAATAAGTATATACCTGAACAGGTATGGCAAAAAATAATGGATTAGCAATGCATGCTTTCTAAATTCTCCCCAAATAACAATTCAATACACTCTATTTAAATTTCATGCTATGTTATAGTGAGCAGAACACAGTGTTAGGGGTCAGAGTTGGATTCACATCGCAACCATGTCACATACTAGCTGAAGCGCCTGGGAAAAGTCATTTTACCTCTGAGGCTTGATTTCCTCAACTGCAAAACAGATAATCCTTACTTCATTGGGTTGCTGCAAGAAGCAAATGATATAGCAGTGAAAGCTTCTAGCACATATAGGTATGTAATTAAAAAATTTTTTTGAATCCTTATCTTCATCCAGGCAAAAATATGGTTGTTTATTCCTGCATCTCCAGCAAGGAATTAATAATAATTTTTCACAAAGAGTCATTGTTTTGTTTCTGAACTTAACTCTGGATGGCTCCTGAACATTAGCTTTGCTTTATGTGTGTAACTTTATGTATTTTAAAAGTCCATGGAAGTCCATTTCAAATCACTAACTCCAAAAGAGATAGTAAGTAGTTATATAATATATGAATATAAAGTGAGGCAAGAAATCAGCACTGTCACACAAAACTGTATTCATATCTGCGTCTGAAAAAGCAGCCTGCTATAGTACATAAAATTTGGGCATGTGAGCAACAAACAGCCAAAATTGTGAAGGTTCCAGAGAAGATAACCTGCTGAGGTCCTAAGCTTGAAATTTCGTGACGTGAAAACAAAGAATATTTTAATACAATTTTTTTGTTTCCATTCCCCAGGCTAGATATTGAAGTTAAAACTGAAGTCCTTGGCATTGTCATATTAACATCGACATTTAAAGGACCACAGCTCATATTTCAGGAGCTGGCCTTGGAACTGTAACAAGGAACAAGAGTACCATTTTATTCAGCACTGTTGGCATTTTGACCTTTTTGGGAAACATGCTGTATTATATTTCACACTATTACACCATTTGTTAATTTACTTGTCAGATTAACATAGTAGACTATTTACAGCTGCTCTGTGTAAAGTTTTACTGATAAAAGTTCCCTATAAATGTGTACTCTTGTCATTTTAAAAAGAACCAATTCATTAATCAAAGGCTTTTAAATCCAAATTCCAACTTAAATATGGTATTTTATACCAGGATTTTCTAATTATAGGACTCATATAAGAGGAAGCACCAATTTTAAAAGGTTTGGGAAATATCTTCTCAAACCACATGTACAAACCCAAGTTTTAGGCAACTGAAAAATACTACATTCTTTGGACCCTGCTGTTCAAGAGCCTCTGGAAATTTAAAAACATATAAAATCTCAATTGAAAAAGTACAACTTTCCCCAAAAGAATACAGAGAAAATAAAAATAACTTAGCTAAGCTTCCACTCCCCTCTCCAAACATATCATAAAGTCTAGAAAGGCCAGATTCTCATCCTATGTAAATCTGTGAGAATTCCCACAGGGAAATCTGTAAAAGAATTCAGAAAACTCCATTGCGGAAATTCTCAGAGACCTACATAGGATGAGAATCTGGTTTATAAACAATAAACATAAAATTCTTTAAGATTTGATCTTTGCCCTCAATTAAACCCCAGATGTTAACTGGGAAAAATAATCTTGGGGCTCTAATATTTTGGCCCCTGGGTTCCCAAGAATTTAGTCAGGACCATTCAGCAACTCCATTGCCTTAAAGGGAAATAAAAATATTCATGAAATTGTCTCTTCTTTTTTAAAAAAAATTAGCTTTCAATTGGGTGGGAACTAGAATACATAGGACAAATCAAAGTCATATGTGAGTTTTTTTTTTTAATTGAAAAAATGACATGCTTTTGGTAAAACATTTGAAAAATAGAGATGCAGATAAATTTTTAAAAAATAGTCAAAAAATAAAATCTAATAGATCTTGCCAATGCATATAATTCATATTTTTCTCTGCACAGAGCAAAGACTAAAAATGAGGTGAGATTATCAGGTGGTGACTGAATAATTTTGAAACCTTCACCTACTTAGAATTCACTGTAGCATTTTCTCTACGCAAAGGAGAGTGGGAGTTTATAATGTGCCTCAGCTCATAAGGCAGAGTTGCAGTGATGCAAATACAGAAACAGGAGTCAAGTTTGGGGTCAATAAAGGGCAGAAACAGGTGTGCCATGCTAACCACGGCTAAGGACTCTGAAAGCCTAAGGCAGGGGTTCTTAAGTTTTTTGTTCCACGAACCCTTTTGCCAGTTAGGCAAAAACCACGGACCCCTTACTAAGTCCACACTATACTGTGTATTTTTTAATAAATATATCACACCCACACCCACACATCCCCACAAGAATGTTTTTTTGAATTTCAATTCAAGCTCATGGACTCCTTGTTAAGAATCCCTGGTCTAAGGAGAGCAGTGCAGGAATTGCCCCACAGGTCAACTCAGAAAAGTGCAGAAGTCAGGTCAGTCACAGAGAGGAGAAAACCTGGAACACCCAAGCTGCCGCCAGTGAAATCTTAGTAGTGTCTTCTCCACCACCACCTGCACTTGACTTCCAGTTAACCAGTCCGTTTGTGTTCTAGTCTGGGAGCAAGACGAGATGAACTTTACAGAATGTAATGAATCGCTAACACTGACTGAGCACTTACTATGTCCCAGGTGCTTTTCTAAGAATGGTACATGCAATCTCATTTAACCCTAACAACCCAATAAGACAGGCCTATTGTTATGCCCATTTTCCACATGGCAACACTGAGCCTTAGAAAGATGGAGTAACTTGCTCAAGTCACGTAACAAATAAATATGTAAGTATTCTTTGGGTATTTTTATAGACATACAAATAAGTGTCACTATATTCACCATATTGATCAGACTGTTCAGGGGAAATAAACACATTCAAGAAACACCACATCAACACAGTCTAATAAATGGTTTGAGATTTGGGGATATATATCATCAGTTATGAAATCATCAGTTAATCCAGTCAAAATTAATACTCTGTCTTTAGAATATAGACAACCTCACTGCACTCTTGAATTCCAGTTTTTCAAATGCTGTGTATATTTTCTAAGCTTCAAAATGAGCTCCACTCATTTCTAACATGGATTTTATATTTGGGGAGAGATGGGAGCTGACATTATTAATAGGCAAAGAGAATTAAGTATTTTGTCATCCCCCAAAACCATCTTAAGTTCGTTGGCCTGTATATGCCCATGAATTTTTACCCCTATCAGTGAGATTGTTGCCCTTCCAACACCCTGTAGTATCTTCATTCAAAGTTGGACCTTCTTATCATGCCAGGAGGAGAGTCTAAGTATTCACATATACTATAGTATCTGTGTGTTTTCTGTCTGGGGATAAATGATATTTAGCTCAAGACAGCATTGAAAACTAGGAGAGAATTTCAGCCTTTTTGCGGTATCCTCTATACCCACTTCCCCCAGAGCTCTAGCCACCCACATCGACTTCTTGCCTGCCCTTCTCAAAGGTATTTCTCTCTGCCAAAGATCTGAGAGGCACAGAAGCAATCTGATGAGCTAATTACAATAATGTAAAAGATGAGTTTGGTTAGCTGAATTATTTGCTAAAGGGCAGGTTGATCGGAGGGGCCCTTTCTGAGCAAGAGAGCCTTCTCAATACTTACAACTTCCAAATCACATACTATATATCATTAAAATAAGGGTTAATAAGGGCCAAAAGGTGGCCAGTTGCTGCATTTGACTGTAAACTTATAAAAAGCCTTTTGTAATTTTTCCTACGCTCACAGTGAGTGAAATGCAGACATAAGGGCAAGACTGTCAAGGTTGAACCTCTAAAATCAATAATCTCAGACAGTAATTCTTAATCTTCTTTGAGAATCTGATAAGAGATATACATATGCACATAGGGATACTGCAGTAAAATCCCATGATGTGAGCAGTTGTAGAGCAAAGAAAGAAAATGGAAACTACGCCCTGAAACCAGTCTTTAACTAATAACCTTATCCTTCCCAGCTTTAGTTTCCTCATCTCTAAAATTAAGGGATTTGAATTTCCTAATCCTATCAGCTCTTGGACTTTTTGACCGTCTTTTCTCTCATTCTCATGGAAATCTTATGTTTATTACACTCCTGAAGTGATAATGATACAATCTCCCAAAAGAAGCTTAGTTTACAGAAGACCAAATTATAAACTTTCAGTGTAATTCTTCAAATTCTAAATATTTGCTTCATGGAAACCAGGTGTCTAAAATAAACAAACAAAACTCCTTACAAGTCCTTTAAAGTGGAAAGTGTGTGCACATGGAACTAGCCTAAATAACAAAATGACTTATGATATTTGTATTAAATTTCTTCAGATAGAAAGTATTTTCAATATGTTTTGGGACTGTTTTTTTTTTCTGGGGGTTGGGGAAGGTATGAAAAATAAAATTACAGGACCAAAATAAGGTCAGGGTTTTCAGTACTTGCCTGTTCAATTCAAATAACAAGTAGATGATCATGACATGGGGAAACATCATCATTGCCTGAAAGAGGAATAGAAAATGGAATGGGTCAGATCTGCTCAGATAAATCATCTGAAACATATCTGAGTATGAGAATTGGAGACAAAGCAAAAGAGTCTCACTTGCCAACCAGCAAACCACTGAAGCACAGAAAGGAGATATATGAAAGAGGAAGGAAGTGGCCCTTAAACGTAAATGGAAAATATGACCCTACCATTTCACCTCAGTGATGCTTAATAGTTTGGGCCAGTTTACAAATAGATCAGTGAGCGTTTGGTCAGCTATGTGGAGGAATAACCTAAATACAAAGCGAGGTTGGTATAAGATCAAGTCAATACAAGATCAAGTAGATGAGAAATCCTTCAAAGTATAAAGGGAACTCTGTGAAGGAAGGGAACATGCTACCATCCCTGCTGTTTTCAGTGTCAAAAGCAATATTGGCACACAGCAGATTAATATTTATAAAACTAATGAAATGTTAGATAATATTAGAAATGAATTTCCCATTTGAACAGGGTAAGACTGGAAGGAGCTACAGGCCAGTAAAAGCTATTAAGAGAGCTAAAGCATCAGATCTAGGTTAGTAAAGAGGGGAGGGGCAGAAAAAAGGTCAAGAAAAGTAAAAGACATTTACTGCCAAAGCAGAAGGATTTAGAGCACAGTGTCTGGGAGCATTTGAGTGGGAACTAGGAGACCTTTGTCTCCAACCTCTGCCTTGATGCCTAATGTGACCCTAGGCAGAGAATCTGACTTCATATTTTCTTCTTAATAATTGTAATTGACATTTTCTCCCACCTTTAAAGGGACATAAGAGATTCCTCAAGCACAATAGTGAATGGATACTTACTTTTCCTTTGGGGCTGGATAGCATCATCAGATCTGTGTCTAAAATGTAGGCTTTAAATATTTCTAGTTTATCTTCAGAATTAGTGCTACAGATAAACATTTTATTAATTCAAAAAAAACTTTAGAGAGTGCCTGCGATGTGACAGATACCTAGACATGGGAAAAGTTTTCTTTATGTTGTGTATTCAGTGATTTGAGGCATAGTCTATAGAGAGAAATTGGAAAACTATGGACTATTTAGGATCACTTTCTTTTCATTATATATAGCCAAGGGTCTTGAGGGAGTGATTTATACACCCTGTCACCTCTCATTCATTTCTCCTCTCTGTGCCATTTGACCTCAAGCTTCCTTACACCACAGAAACTATCCTCCTCTAAACTCATCCATTTCTGCCTAATCCACTGGGTATCATTTAGATCTTTTTTTCAACTTTTGTTTGTTGACCTAAGTATATAAACAGTGAGTTTTAACGTTTGGCATAGGCAGAAGTAAGAAAAACAGACATGAGTTTTGACCCAGTGTGAATGTGAAAGTAAATCAACCGTAAGTGGTCAGATTTGCAAAATCAATGCTGAATGAGGTGTGAAACAGAGATTGGGTTTGCCTAACAACAAATGTGTGTGCAAACATGTGCATCTTCCTTTTGGTAATAGAGAGGAAACAGATTTTACTTTTTCAAAAGTAAAGGAAAAATATTGGAGTATGTGTAAGTTCCATAGCTTGGAGCAATAATCAAATACTCACAAGAAAAAGCACACAGGGTGAGACAAGGCCACAAGGATTGCTATGGGGTTAACCAGCAGAATGTTCAGGGACCAACTCCTATAGAAGTCATTGAATGAGATGAGAAGCAGCTGAGGGCATTCCAGGAACTGGCCTGGTCTTTAGGAGTACTGGAAATTTAGCTTGCTTTGAGGGGATAATCTGACCTTGCTACATAGCAGCTCCAGTAGAAGAATAATGTGGAAATCATGTGTTTCTGTGTGGATCTTCATGGCTTGTGACTCACTTCTAAGGTTTCCCTTGAATTGCCTAAAAACACAAAAAAGAACTGGTGATATGATATTGTTAAATGTTACAAACCATTATATTTTAGTATTGACCACTGAATTTGTTTCTTAGACCTCATCATATTTTTCTGGGGACTAATTTGTTTTGTGACTTCCTGGTACTGAAATTATGATTTAGCTTCAGTTGTCAGAGCACCTGTGTTCTTTAAACTTAGAAACAAAATGTCAAGAGAATGCAACTGGGTACTTTTATAAATTTAACTCTTTGGGGCTTTTAATATGGTCCAAACTTAAGTTTTATTTTCTAAAGTTGCAATGAAAAAATAATAAAATGATAGATAATAAATTGAATAATTATAGAATAAAATCATTAGATTTGTGATAGTAAATTATGTCAAATTCTCTAATTTAACTCATTTGAATAATACAACAGTAAATGTTTTAAATGACTTATTAGAAGGTCTTTGGATTTTTTCTACTTTATTAAACTTGGCATAGAATGTTTCCTATATTGTCCATTGTTTTATGAATATGTATTGATATCATTTAGACCAGGACTTAGCAAGCTATGACCATTGGGCCAAATCTGGCCAGATTCCTGCTTTTGTAAATAAAATTTTATTGAAACACAGCCACACTCATTCATTTATATATTATCTATGGCTGCATCTGCACTACAATGGCAGAGTTGAGAAGTTGTACGAGAGACCGACCGTATGGCCCACAAAACCTAAAATATTTACTATGTGGCCCTTTGCAGAAAAAGCTTACTAACCTCTGATAGACAATGAATGTTAAGGAAAATCAGTAGAGCCTGTTCTTTAGAGTTTAGAGCCCAGAGCTACTGAGCTGACAGACTTTTTGGGCAATTTCTCTTAAAAGTAAAGTGAAAACATAAACAAATAAAATAAAATAAGAAAAAACTGTCAGTCATCAAAAACTAATTTCAGCGCCAACAGCAATTTTTCCAAACAACTAATTGACAAAGGTTTTTTTACCCACTACCACATATGTTTAGAAGCTTAATGTGACTTGGCATTTTATGTGCATAGAAAGTAGTTATTTGACTCCACTACTTTAATCAGTCAAAAATCATAAGTGACATAAATTTTCAGATATGGGAGAAAGGCAATCTAGAACTGATTTCTTGTAGGAAAGTGAAGATAAGATCTAAAGCCATTCTCTAAGTTAGAGGCCCTAATGACTCATTAAATCTTTCTAAGCGCTCTTTAAATATTTGAAACTGAAATTGATGATTCATATATGTGATGGCTTTTGCAAAAGTAAGAAAGGACTTGTGATTCATCTAATATTAGTATATGAACTTTGTTCTCATGGCACAGGGTGGAGAAATGCATTTCTAATGCCTTGAGATGTGTGTTCTTGCACATGTTCTGATCCCTGATTTTGGATCCCAAATGGCAAATAAGGCTAATTAAATTAACTTCATAATAACATTAAGTGAATTTGTTCTCACAGAACACCTGAAAATGAGAAATCACTCTTAATCCCTCTGATTGGAAATGGTGGCCTGTGTGCACATTCAAATAATGACTAAATGTGTAGTGTATAGTTTATTTGTTCTTATCCACACCATATGTGAAAAAAGATTTACACAGTAGATACTTTCCTAAACAGTTGAAAATATTGGCATAAAGTAACATTTTTGTAAATTGAATCATATTTTCCTATTTATTTAAACTGTATTTTCAGAAATGGGTCTCCACTAAGGTTTTGGTCTCAACACGTAATGAAAACAAATCATGTTTTTCATATAAAATATAATTTACTAATAAGCCAACTCAAATCCTTTTGAAAGATGGTTCACAAAAAATAAACAAACAATAAGCCAAAAATTATTTCCAAATAAAAGTTACATTATATAAACACCGAAGGGCAAGTACAGGATTATTTAGTATCTAAAAAGTGGAAAAGGAGATGGTTCATCTCACTGCATAATGCCTAGAGATTAAACAAAAAGAAAGGAAAAAGAAATGAAAGAAAAGAAAATTAAATGGAAAAGAAAAACTTTCACATCTAATTTGAATAAGTCTTTTCCCTCTAAAGCCATCGTGATCATCTTTTTAAACTATATATTGGCCACTTTCAACACGTCCTTAGCAGAGGTGCTGAAATTATGGCTTAAATACATTTAACAATTGTGTTTAAGAATGTACTATCTCTTTAAGAATTTGCCTTTTCTTTCATCATTCATCAACACTGATGGGATGGGGGAGGGTGGGGGAAAGTACGTTAAAAAAATCCAAAAAATCAAACAGTAGAGAGGACAGCAGAGCCAAAGTTTGTGTTAATAATGATGTCCCCAGCCAGAAACATTTTTCATTGTATGTTGACCCAGTGTGCAAATCAGGTCACCAATGTCATTCATGTTTTATGTGCAAGAACAGATTTCTGTGTGTTACTGAGCAAATACTAATACTGAAATCAGTGCCCCAGTAATGACTTTCATAGCAAGGACCCACTGCCCTTCTTAGCACCAGCAATTGTGATCCCCTACGTAAGGCCTGCAGCCGTAGCAGGGCTTGGTGAACACCACAAGGGCTAGAACTATGACTGTTCTGCTGCCAGCACAATAAATATTTGTTGACTTACTGAAGGAGCTAGATTTGTCCTTGCTACATTTCTTTCCTCTAACTCCTACTATTTTTCCTACCTTTTCTTTTATGGTGATTCCACTGTTACTTTAATTTTTATTCCCTTCTCCTCTGTACTATTTAGTATTAATTCTCTCCTAACACACTCACTATTCATATATATCACAATCCTCTTTCTTTAAAGGTAACCTAAGGAATGGTAGCCATAGAAAAAGGAATCCCAAACCAAACCAAGCAAGCAATGAAGACTATAAGCCATGTCTCTCCAAGTTGCATTTTTTGTCATGGGAAGAGGTATTCGACACTCAAGAGTACAGAGCTTAGCTTTTTACCATTGGTAGAGGGCTGGTATATTCCATGTGCACCTAGAGCCTAAGAAGAACTTTTTGATGTTGATGACTATGATAGTTCAAGGGAGCAGGAAATTAAAAGAATCAGAGAAGGAAATGAGGCCTGATCTATGTCTGCCAGATTTGGATCTGCAGTCCACACAAAAGCAATTATTTTTACCCACATCTATGAGTTTTGAATGTAAATCACTAGACATGCATCCTTTAGCCATCTTCACAACTAAAGAAGGCTACACTAAAATCAGAGCAACATAGTTGTCTTCCTTTTGCTTAAAGATCCCCAGGGAAGGAACATTTCCAATTTCCCAGGTGCCAGGAAGTTTTCTCTAAGCCTAACTATAATTCTTTCTTCTATAATATAAGCCATGACTCTATCCAGCTGACTAAAACAGCTCCTTATCTTCATCTGGATAATATTTCTTTGCCTATTTGAAGATTGTTATTACAGCTTCCCTTCACTCCAGCATTCTCTTCCCTGGGCCATGTGATCCTAGTCCCCTTAGCTTTGTCTATTTTGTAACCCTTTCAACACCTTCATGTCTGTCTTTTGGATAATACCCAAGTGCTCTGCATCTCACTTATATTACCCAAGAATAAACTAGATGGAACTTGGACAATGCTGAGTCAAGTGTCTAGGTTACCTCATGGGTTCTGTTTACTGCAGTTCTTATTAATGCACCTTGTTATCAGCTTCAATTTGTCATGGTAATACCATTTTATTACTTCCTGGTAAGTTGGGGATCCATTCTTTAGCTATTTCCCGCTAAGCTTGAATCATGTCTTCTGCCATGTTCTACTTCCCTGTATTACCCTTGTATTTTGAATGTCACTTGACCCCTGACTTAAGCATTTAGGCATTGTTAAATTCCCACCTTTCTGGTTTTAGGAAAATGCTCTAGTAGTTTTTCAGTAGAGTAAAACTCCCAGAGAAAAAATATGTTAGAGGTGGGTAGAGATCTGAATTGTAGAGAAAGCAAGTCCAACTCCTTCATTATACAGATGATAAAACTGAAGCTCAGAATGATTAAACAATTTGGCTCAAGGCACATACGTTCCGGAGCAGAGGCAAGGTTGAAATCAAAGTCACCTGGTTCTCAGTTGCTTGCTTTTTCCACAACACGTGAAAGCCTTTCGACAATGTCTAATGTTACATCAACAAAGTCAAAAAGCTAGGATCACCGAATGAGAAAGTTATGGAAATTATAAGGTTGAAGGAATTTAATTTAAAAAAAACTGCTTATAATGTAAATTCTACAATCATATCAAATAGTAAATGCATTATAAACTGACTGTCATCCTATATTAAACTGGAAATCTTCATGTATTTCAGTCAGCCAGAAAAAAAATCTACAAGAACTCTTCAATTAATTAAAATAGGTTTTCCCCACTGAATTCTTTTATTTTTAAATTTTATTATAGAAATTTTCAAACATTTACAAATATAGAGAGCATAGAAAAATAAATCCAGATTTATCAATTATCAGTACATGACCAATCTTGTTTTATCTATAACCCCCAAATCCCCTGCAATTATTTGACAGAATTCTCAGGCATCACATAATTTCATCTGTAAATATTTCAGTGTATATTTCTAAAGATAAACATGCTTTTTAAAATATATTTTTATTAGAGAAGTTGTAAACTTACAAAACAATCACACACACGTGTGGAATTCCCATACAACACTCCTCCACCAACAGACCGCACCGTTGTGGAACATTTGTTACAGATTGTGAGATAATATCATCAGACTATTACCACTTACTATGGTCTATAGTGTACCTTTGGCTTTTTTCCCCCCATATCCCCCTCTTATTAACACTGTATATCTTTGGCATTGATGCAAGAATACTACAGTATTGCTGTTAACTATAGTCCATAGGTTACATTAATTGTATTTTTCCCATGCTTCTCCACATTCCCAACACCTTGCAATAGTGTCATACATCTGTTCTAGTTCACAGAAAGACGTTCTTGTGTTTGTACTATTTAACCACAATTCTCATCCACCTTTGGGTTCACTTTGTTATTCAGTCCCTAGATTTCAGCCACAATCCCATTTATAAACCAGGTGCATTAGTGGTATTCACTATAATGTGTTATCATCAACTCTCCATTTCCACCCTTTTTCAGTCAAGTTAATTAAAACTTCTACATACATTAAGCATCAGTACTCCTTCTCAGCCCTCCTCTTATTTCCTAATAACCTATACTCTAGGTTTTAACTCCATGTGTTTGTCATATTTAGTTCATATTAGTGAGATCATGCAATGTTTGTCCTTTTGTGTCTGGCTTATTTCACTCAGCATAATGTCTTCAAGGTACAGCCATGTTATTATATGTGTCCCAATTTCATTTCTTCTTACTGCAGCATAGTATTCCATCATATGTATGTACCACATTTTGTTTATCCATTCATCAGTTGATGGACACTTGGGTTGTTTCCATCTTTTGGCTATTGTGAATAATGCCGCTATGAACATTGGTGCACTGATGTCTGTTCGTGTCACAATTTTCAATTCTTCTGGATATATTCCTAGTAGAGGAGTTGCTGGATCATATGACAGTTCCATATTTAGCTTCCTGAGGAACTGCCAAACTGTCTTCCACAGAGTCTGCACCATCTTACATTCCACCAACAGTGAAGGAGTGTTCCTATTTCTCCACATCCTCTCCAGCACTTATTCTTTTCTGTTTTTTTTTTTTTAACAATGGCCATTCTATGTGGTATGAGATGATATCTCATTGTCATTTTGATTTTCATTTCCCTAATATCTAGTGATATGGAACATTTTTTCATGTGTTTTTTGGCCATTTGTATTTCCTCTTTGGGGAAATGTCTATTTAAGTCGTTTGCCCATTTTTTAAATTGGATTGCTTGCTCTTTTATTGTTGAGTTGTATGATCTCTTTATATAGATTGGAAATCAAACCCTTATCGGATATGTGGTTTCCAAATATTTTCTCCCATTGAGTGGGTTGCCTTTTTACCTTCTTGAGGAAGTCCTTTGAATCACAGAACTTTGAGGAGGTCCCATTTACCCATGTTTTCTTTCGTGGCTTGTGCCTTCGGTATAAGGTTTAAGAATCCACCAGCTACCACCAGGTCTTGAAGATGTTTCCCTACATTTTCTTCTAGGAGCTTTATGGTTCTTGCTTTTATATTTAGGTCTTTGATCCATTTTGAGTTGATTTTTGTATAAGATGTGAGATAGGGGTCCTCTTTCTTTCTTTTGACTGTGGATATCCAGTTCTCCCAGCACCATTTGTTGACTAGACTGTCCTGCCCCAGCTGAGTAAGTTTGACAGCCTTGTCAAAAATCACTTGACCATAGATGTGAGGGTCTGTTTCTGAACCATCAATTTGGTTCCATTGGTCTATGTATCTGTCTTTATGCCAGTACCATGCTGTTTTTTTTTAACCACTGTAGCTATGTAATATGCTTTAAAAAGTCAGGAAGTGAGAGTCCTCCAGCTTCGCTCTTCCTTTTTAAGATGTTTCTTGCTGTTTGAGACCCCTTACCCTTCCAAATAATTTTGTTTTCCATTTCTTTAAAATATGCTGGTGGAATTTTTATTGGGATTGCATTGAATCTGTATATCAATTTTGGTAGAACTAACATTTTAACAATATTTAGTCTTCTAGTACATGAACACGGAATATTCTTCCATCCATTCAAGTTTTTTTTTTTTGTTTTTTTTTTCTTTTAGCAATGCATTGTAGGTTTCTGAATACAAGTGCTTTACAACTGTGTTCGTCAGCCAAAGGGGTGCTGATGCAAAATACCAGAAATAAGTTAGTCTTTATAAAGGGTAATTATTTGGGGTAGAAGTCCACAGTTACCAGGCCATAAAGCATAAGTTTCTTCCCTCACCAAGTCTGTTGCTACGTGTTGGAGCAAGGCAGCTGCCAACATTTGCCAGGGTTCAGGCTTCTTGGGTTCCTCTCTTCCCAGGGCTGCGTTTCTCTCTGGGCTTAGCTCCGCTGTTTCCTCCACAAGGTCAGCTGTAGACTGTGAGGCTCTCTAGGCTTTGCTTCTCTCCACAAGGCCAGCTGTGAACTCTCAGGCGAATGGCTCGTCTCTATCCCAGGGCCTTCTTTCCTTCTTCACGACCAAGCTCTCTTACTACCCAGGGCTCCAGCTCAAGACTCCAACATCAAAACTTCTCCCTCTGTCCTTTGCCTTGGCTTTTATATTTGATTCCCGCCCCACCAAGTGGGGGGCTCAAAGCCCTACTGACGTGGCCCAGTTAATGCCCTAATCGTAACTTAATCATGCCCAGATTAGCAGACCAGTTTACAAGCATGACCCAATATCTATTTCTGGAATTCATAATTACATCAAACTGCCAAACTGCAACAACATCCTTGGTCAAATTTATTGCTAAATATTTGATCGTTTTAGTCACTAATGTAAATGGAATTTTTCCCCTGACTTCCTCCTCAGATTGCGCATTTCTAGTGTATAGAAGCACTACTGATTTTTGCATTTAAGTCTTATGTCCTGCCACTCTGCTGAAATCCCTTACTAGCTCTAGAAGCTTTGTTGTAGACTTTTTGGGACTTTCTAAGTATAGGATCATATCATCTATATATAGCAAAAGTTTTACTTCATTTCCTATTTGCATGGCTTTTATTTCTTTTTATTGCCTGATTGCTCTAGCTAGAACCTCTAGCATTATATTGAATAACAGTGATGACAGTGAGCATCCTTGTCTTGTTCCCAATCTCAATGGGAAAGCTTTCAGTCTTTCATCAGTGAGTACAATGTTGGCTGTGGGTTTTTCATATATGGCCTTTATCATGTTGAGAAAGTTTCCTTCAATTCCTTTTTTGTAGTATTTTTATCAAGAAAGGATGTTGTATTTTGTCAAATACCTTATCTGTATCATTTGATAGGATCATCTGATTTTTCTTCTTTGACTTATTAATGTGGTATAGTATGGTGATTGATTTTCTTGTTTTGAACCACCCTTGCTTGCCTGGTATAAAACCCACTGATCATGATGGATAATTCTTTTAATGTATTGTTGGATTCGATTAGCAAGTATTTTGCTGAGGATTTTTATGTCTGTATTCATTAGGGAAATGGTTCTGCAATTATTTTTCATAATATCTTTATCTGGCTTCATAAAATTAGTTTGGTATCATTCTTTCTTGTTCAATTTTTTGGAAAGGTTTGAGTAAGATTGGTATTAAATCTTCTTTGAACACGTGGTAGAACTCACCTGTGAAAACATCTGGTACTGGGATTTTTCATTTTGGGGAGTTGTTTGATGACTGTTTCAATCTCTTTACTTGTGATTGGTTTGTTGAGGTCTTCTACTTCTTTTAGAGTTATTGTAGGTTGTTTGTACATTCCTAGGAATTTTTCCACTTCATCTACTTTGTCTAGTTTGTTGGCATACAGTTCTTCATAGTATCTTTCTTATGATCTCTTTTATTTCCATGGGGTCATCTTTTATTTTCTTTATTTGAATCTTCTCTCTTTTTTTTCTTTGTCAGTCTAGCTAAGGGTTTGCCAATTTTGTTAATCTTCTTGAACAACCAACTTTTGGTTTTGTTAAATCTCTCTATTGTATTTTTGTTCTTAATTTCATTTATTTCTGCTCTGATCTTTGTTATTTCATTTCTTCTACTTTAGGAATAGTTTGCTGTTCTTTTTCTTGTTCCTCCAGGTGTGTAGTTAGTTCATTGATTTTAGCTTTCTTCTTTTTTGAATGTAATCATCAAGGGCTATAAATTTCCCTCTCAGCACTACCTTTGCTGCATCCCATAGGTTCTTGACAAGATATTTATTGATTTCTCTCACAATTTCTTCTTTGACCCACTGATTATTTGAGTGTATTGTTTAATCTCCATATATTTGTGAATTTTTCCTTTTTCCACCTATTGTTGATTTCCAACTTTATTCCATTATAATCTGAGAAAGTACTTGTGTAATTTTGTTCTTGTTGAATTTATTGATATCTGCTTTGTGACCCAACACATGGTCTATCCTGGAGAAAGATCCGTGAGCACTTGAGAAGAATGTATATCCTGTTGTTTTGGGGTGCAATGTTCTATATATGTCTATTAGGTTTAGTCCATTTATCATATTATTCAAGGTGTCTGTTTCTTTATTGATCCTCTGCCAAGATGTTCTGAGAGTCATGTATTGAATCTCCAAGTATTATTGTAGAGACATCTATTTCTTCCTTCAGTTTTGCCAGTGTTTGCCTCACGTAATTTGGGGCATCCTGGTTACATTCGTATACATTTATGGTTGTAATTTCTTCCTGGTGAGTTGCCCCTTTTATTAATATATAATGTCCTTCCTTGTCTCTTATAACAGTATTGCTTTTAAAGTCTGTTTCATCTGTTATAAGTATAGCTACTCCTGCTTTTTTTGGTTACTGCCTGCATGGAATAGCTTTTTCCAGCCTTTCACTTTCAATCTATTTGTATCCTTGTGTTTAAGTTGAGTCTCTTGTAGACAGCATATAGATGGCTTATACTTTCTCATCCATTCCACTCATCTGTGTCTTTTGATTGGAGAGTTTAACCATTAATATACAATGTTATCATTGTAAAGGCAGTTCTTACTTCACCCATTTTGACCTTTGGGTTTTATCTGTCAAATTTTATTTTCACCACTCTTTTACACTTTTAGTTTTTTTTACTGATATAATCTTCATTTCTAGGCTCTTTTCCAAGCCTTTCTTTTCAGGCTGTAGCATTCCCTTTAGAATGACCTGCAAAGCCAGTCTCTTGGTTACAAACTCTCTCAGTTTCTTATCTGTTAATATTCTAAACTCATCCTCCTTTTTGAAAGACAATCTTGCCAGATATAAGATTCTTGGCTGGCAGCTTTTCTCTTGCAGTGTCGTAAATATAGCATACCACTGCCTTCTTGCCTCCATGGTTTCTGATGAGAAATCAGCAGTTAATCTTATTGGGTATGCCTCATATGTGATGCATCACTTTTTCTTGCTGCTCTCAGAATTCTTGCTTTGGCTTTGGCTTTGACATTCTGATTAGTATGTGATTCGGAGTAGGTCTATTTCGATTTATTCAAATAGGAGTACATAGTGCTTCTTGGACGTGGATATCTATGTCCTTCAATAGGGCTGGAAAATTTTCTACCATTATTTCTTCAAATATTCCTTCTGCCCCTTTTCTCTTCTCTTCTCCTTCTGGGACACCCATGACACGTATGTTTGCACATTTCTTGCCAACATTTAGTTCCCTGAGACCCTGTTCAATTTTTTCCCATTCTTTTCTTTATTTGTTCTTTTGTATGTTTGCTTCGGAGGCTATGTCTTCAAGCTCACCGATCCTTTCTTCTGCCTCCTTATATATTCTGTTAAATGCCTCCAGTGTTTTTTTGTTTGTTTTGTTTTGTTTTGTTTTGTTTTGTTTTTTGGTTAGGCCAGTAAAACGAATTTATTGGGAAATGGGAAAAAAGAAAAGAGATTGCTGAGAAATGGGAGAGAAGGGCAGAAATATGCACCGAGATTTGGTGCAGGCTCTTCTAGTCAGAGAAAGTGAGCTCTGCTTTGTGTGGTTACCTTTTAATATATTAATTATTCCTCCCCCTTGCTAATGCTAAGGGAAGGGGCCCCAGTTGTTATTGGCTACCCCACCAATGGTGGGGGCCAATGGTGAGGACTGTTTGGATTATCCGGGGCCAAGGGAAAGTCCCAGGAAGAGTTAACTGGGACCTCAGGGTCAGGGTCTAGGTCTCAGTGGGGTCTCAAAATCATGTTGTCTATTGGCCAGGTTGTCTGTTGGCCATGTTATCTGCCAGTCATGTTGTCTGCCAGGCCAGCCACCTTCCCCCTTTCACTATACTAACCTGCCTCAACTCCCCTCTCAGAGAGTTCATGTCCTTATTCTTAAGGGGGTGCTGAGTGGTGATGGCCATTCTTCTGTACTTACTTCCTGCTGGTTAGGGCAGTAGTCCCTGCCTGATAGGGTGTAAACCTCTCTGGCTATTCTATTGAGGTTGAGGTAAGATGGGTCCGGCATCCTGGTTGGAACTGGATGAAATCCCCACATGACTAATAAGGCATTGATTCAGTCTCCAGCAGGGGTCGGAGAGCACCACTCGCCTTTCTGTCTCCTGGCAATGGCTCACCAAATGAAGCTGGGGAAGTGTTGGATTCCTCTAGGTTCTTGGCTATGTTGCATAAAAGAATTTAAGAACACCCCAGTTTAGTTAGGCCAGTAAAAAGAATTTATTGGGAAGTGGGGGAAAAGAACAGAGCTTGTTAAGAAATGGGAAAGAAGGAAAGAAATACACAATGAGATTTGGCATGGGCTCCTCTAGGCAAAGAGAGCTCTCCAGTGTATTTTTAATTTCATTTATTGTGACTTTCATTCCCATAAGATCTGTTATTTTTCTGTGTATGCTTTAGAATTCTTCCTTGTGCTCACCCAGTGTCTTCTAAATATCCTTAATCTCTTTAGCCATCTCATTGAATTTATTAAGGAGATTTGTTTGAATAGCTGCAATTAGTTGTCCCAACTCCTTTATGTCATCTGGAGGCTTATCTTGTTTCTTTGATTGGGCCATATATTCCTGTTTCTTGGTATGGATTGTAATTTTTTGTTGGTGTCTTGGCATCTGGCTTACTAGATGTATTTATTCTGGGCACAGTTTCTTTCTTTTGTTTAAGGCTTTCTTGCCCTTTCTCCCTTGCTGGTTGTGTAGTAGGAGCTGAGTATATAGTTGGAAGTATAAGCTGCATAGGTTGAAATTGCCTGTTTCCCCAGGAATGGATGAGGTTTCTTCCATCTTTCTCCTCTGCCAAGGGTAGAGACAGAGACACAGCCATGTGTAGTATCCAAGCCATGCAAGCAAAGACTATCTGTAGTTGCCTGGAGAGACTGATGAAGCTTTACGCCCCTTCCTCCCCTGCCTGGGGCATGGATGGAGCTGCAGATATGGGCAGCAACCTAAGCTGTGTGGGTCCAATCTGACCACAGTTGCCCAGGTAGATTGACATTGCACCGCCCCCCTCCTCCCCCACCAGGAGTGGGGATGAACCCTCAAGAGTACCCAGTAATCTAATCTGTGTGGACTGAATGCACCTGCAGTTGCCCAGAGAGCCTGGGGAAACACTGTCCTCTTCTTGTCCTTTTGGGGGAAGAGGCGGAGCCACAGGCTCCCGACAGTCAAGTTCATACAGGCGGAAGGTACCTACAGTTGCCCAGAGAAGCTGAGGACAGTCAGCTCCCCTCCTATTGAGGTGTGGGGACAGAGCCCCAGGTATCTGACTATAGAGTCTTTCATGGCCAAAAGTACTTGCAGTTGCCTGGAGAGGTAGGTGCAGTCCCCCCAGCTTCCTCCCTGCCAGAGGTGGGGCTGGAGTCTAGGCTAGGGCTGCAACCCAATCTGGATGGGAAGAAGCTGGTCCATACCATCACTTTGATTTTCAATCTGCCCTGCTTCCCCTCATGCCAGGAGCAGAGTTAAAATGAAAACAACCATCCTCTTTCTGACTTGGACAGGTTCAAACTTTGGCTGTTATTTGGATTATACTTTAGCCGGCCAAATTTACTAATCAGTAGCTGAAGTTGGTGCCTTACTGTCTCTTCCTCCCCAATTTTTGGGAAATGGAGCTTCCAACTCCAGCCATGAAATAGCTCCCAAGGCAGCCTGTACTTCCAGCAGAGGATGGGCACTGGCCTCCACAGTGTGGAGTGCCTTATTCATGAATCTTCTCTGCAGATGGGCAGTCTCCTCGTTCCATTCTTTCAAGGTTGTTGCAGGATGCTCTTCTGGTCTCCTGGGTCCCTCAAACAGGTGCTTTAGATAGCTCTGGGTGCTTATTAACTGCCCTATAGGACAAGTTGACTCTTGGCGCTCCTTACTTTGCCACTATCTTGCCCCTTGTTCGCAAGCATGCTTTTTTTATTTTATTTTTTTGGGAGGTACCAGGACCTCATACATGGGAAGCAGGCACTCAACCACTCGAGCTACATCTGCTCCCTGGCATGCTTTTTTAAAACTGTAAACACACTAGTTTTCACATCCACAAGCTTATATGTCTCTTAAGTCTCTTTTAATCTTTTTTTTGTTTGTTTTTTTTTTGTTTTATTTTTTAATTTTTTTATTTGTAAAATGATATATAAATACATATGCATATATGTGCATTTGTTTACATAAATGTTATTTGTTATATATATATATACATTTAATAAAGGTGCCTAGATTACCCAAATATTACTCAAACTACAGGGATTCCCATGCTCCCCACCGCCCACACCCCCAAAAACACCCCACACAAC